>JAOXOE010000776.1:2720130-2748649 GCA_028565055.1 Phoeniculus purpureus | reverse complement strand
GTAAAGGGTGGGTGTCAGGAGGATGGAGCCAGGCTCTTCTCAGTGTCATCTAATGATAGGACAATGGGCAATGGGTGTCAGCTGGAACACAGGAGATTCCACACCAATATGAGAAGGAACTTTTTCACTGTGAGGGTGACAGCGCAATGGAATGGCTACCCAGGGGGGTTGTGGAGTCTCCTTCTCTGGAGACATTTAAAACCCGCCTGGATATGTTCCTATGCAACTTGGTCTAGGTGATGCTGCTGTGGCAGGGGGATTGGACTAGATATTCTTTTGAGGTCCCTTCCAATCCCTGATGTTCTGTGATTCTATGATTCTGTTCTGTGAAGTTATTTCCTAATTTCTGTCTTCATGTCACTTCTATGTCATGGAATCCTCCACAATACCCTTAATATTGTCAAGATAGTCAGGGTCACTTCCAGGGACCTAGCTGGTACCATTGAGATTGTATCTTATGAACGAGGATATTCCCTTCAGACCTTAAACCGTGGATGACACAAATGCAATTCATCAGTTCACAAAAGGATCCCCCACTCCTGTCGCAGAATCACAGAACATTAGGGACTGGAAAGGAGTTCAAATCTGAGCTCACACCATTACCTTTGAAAGGTCATGGCAATGGAGGGTTCCTGAGCTCTGGAAGAGGCCAAATGCCACTTATATCTTCAGGAAAAGCAAGAAATAGGGTCTAGGGAACTACACACTGATCTCTGAGGAGATGATGGAACAAATAGTCCTGGAAAGCCTTTCCAAACACATGAACAGCTTTACACCCTGTATCAACCCATTAGAAAGAGTGAGGCCATAAAACAGGATGAAAAAGCAGGCTTCCTATTCTTGCCACAGCTACTGAGTTGAATCAGAAGCCCTTCTCCAAAACTGGCTTTATTGAAACAAAGGTGGCATCAGTTAGGAGAGGGAAATAGGGCTGCTTTCATGTCTCTTTGTGCTTCCAGAATTCTCCACTCTGATCCCAGAATACCCTCTAAACAAGTTAAAACCTTGACCAAGAGCTCTCAGGGACCAGGTACTGGGGTGGGCATCAGCGCAGGTTCAAAAAGCAGAGGCAGTTTGCAAAGGAAGCACCTGCCACACACAGCATCGGCAGTCTGCAGAAACCCTAATCTGATCAGCTCAGATTAAGCTCAGTGAGATCGTTATGATTAGCAGGATTCCAAAGCATAATATCAAGCTGACTTCCCACGGGAATTAGACAACTCAGTCTTTGATATTTTCCTCTTAGACTCAGGCACCGCATTTCAGCCACCAAAAGCAAACAAAACTGGAGAAAATACAATCAACACAACAATACCCCTCTATAAACTTTACCTGGAAGTGGATTCTGAGGACATGAGTAATACCAGTCCCAGAAGAATAAAAGAAAAGGCAATGAGACTGCAGCACAGAGAAGGAAAACATCTCCCATGAAACATCAGCATTCCACAGAGGAGTGTCTGCATTTGCCAGCACACTCCATAAGCACTGGTGACTTTGCCCATGGGTAGCAGAGTTGGTACCACCCACCACAGCAGGTACTTGGATACCAGTCTAGAGGTTAGAGTTCAAGCTCAAATTCCTGTCCCCAACCCTGGCCAACTAGGCAGTGTATGTATGGCTGGGCAGCAGGCTCAGGAGCCACAAGAGCCCCCGATGACCCTTTGGGCACCACTGGCTTTCAGATATTGTCCTGTTTAAGCCCCTGATGAGCTTTTTCATCTTCCAAAGCAGGAAACTACTTCACTGCAGAGGGAAACATTATAGGAGGGTTTATCAGGGGCTGATCCTTTATGCCAGATAAGAGGTAAGTGTGGAGAAAAAGGTCTCCCATCCATCCTCTCTATTTTCTTCTTTAAAAACAGCAGACATGTCTTGAGAGTCCTGTGTGACTGATGCCACCAGCACAGCAGAGCAGACAAGCTGCACACAGCAGTCTCTTGCTGGCAGTGTTTGCAGTGCTGCTTTCCAGATGCCTGGCAACCAGCAACTTCCCCAGCCCATAAATTGTGCAGGACTCAAAATGAAGTCTCCTGCCTCCACTCCTGGTTTATTAACCCCATGAGGCATTAGAAGACCTTTTAGAAGCAGAACAACAGATAAAGGGAAAAGTAATAAAGCACGAGTGGCTCCCAGACAAACAAGCTTTACTCCCCACAAAAGTGCTTTTGGTCATATCCTTGAAACATTAATTCCAGCTCCAGCTCTGCCACGTGTCTGCCTCATCCTCATCAGCTCTGTGGTAGAGATGCAGTTAGTCAGCAGCAACTGATTTTCTAAAGACCTTGGAATACCCGTGAGGGAACAAGAAGCAATGCATCATGTTGATTTCAGCCAGGCATTTCAAGAGCATTTGTGCCTTACTCACAACATTCAACTTGTATCTATGACCCAACACCTCATGTTCATCTCTATGAACAACTAACTAGGTACTGGGCTGACTCTTAGGAGGAAAATACCCAACACCTTCAAAAGCAACGATCCACCTAATTTGAACAACAGCTGTGCAAAGCTGGAGAGGGTCCAGAGAAGGGCCACAAGGATGACTAGAAGACCTGCCATATGAGGAAAGGCTGGGAGAGCTGGGTTTGTTCAGCCTTGAGAGGAGAACATTATTGCCATGTACCAGGACATGAAGGGTGGCTGTCAATAAGATGGAGACTCCCTTTTCACAAGGAATCTCATAGAAAAGACAAGGGTTGATGGATACAAGTTGCTCCTGGGGAGATCCCAATTGGACTCCAGAGGAAAGTTTTTCACTGTGAGAGCAATTAGACACTGGAATGGTCTTCCGAGGGAAGTGGTAGATTCTGCAACTGCAGTCAGCTTTAAGGCTCAGTTTGCCAGAGTGCTTGACCATCTCATTTCACAGAATCACAGAACATTAGGGATTGGAAGGGACCTCGAAAGATCATCTAGTCCAATCCCCTCACCACAGCAGGATCATCTAGGTATTTCTTTAATTTAACGGATTGGACTTGATGGCCTTTGGGGTCCCTTCCAATCTAGTCTACTCTGATACTGTGATATCAGCTTGTATCACTTTGCATAAAGGACAGTAAATGGGAAGGTCTGGTGTCACTTCTGCCACATTCGAGCTATGGTCTCCAGGCAGAGAAAAGCACCAGGACACCAAGGCTGGGCCTCATTGACCTCCTGAGCACCAGAGCCCTGTCAGCATGATAATGACAAGAGATGTTACGGTGATGTGTATCACTAATAAGCTGCAAGGTCTTAGCATTTCTTCACCTCGTTGCCCCTGTCTAGTGAGCAGTATCACACTAATCTGCTTATTTTACCTCGTCTCTGCCTGAAGTTCCCTGCCAACAAAAACAATTCTGTGTGTTAGGTATGCCTCTGATGGCAATCACCCAGCCCTGTGCTTCAGTCCGCTTCCTGGAGAACAGAGCCTGCCGTGTTTTCCAATTCCATGCCCCAATCTCTTCAGACACATTTCACAGTAATTGTGAAGCTGAGCTGCCCCAATTGCGTGCAGCGCCTTCGCCTCACTGTTTATCCAAGGTGCCGCAGATTTCCAGCTGTGATCTGTCAGCGATTATTCCCATACCCTTCACTTCACCCTTGTATGCAAGCATGTAGTGAGGAGCGAGAAGTAATTAAAAGAATTGGGGTCTATTTAATTACCTTCTGACACAATAGCACATCAGCTGCCTTCAAAGCAGCGCTATGCCCAGCAAATCGAATCTAACAGCAGCTGAGCAGCAGTGTGGGACTGGCATCGCATTAGCGCAGGTTGCCTCTGTTTGCAGGGGGGGTGAAAGCAGCAGGCATCTCATTTCCCATTAGAAAGGAAACACATCACTTTCAGACCAAAAGCTATTGCAGAAGCCAATGAAGTTGCAAAAGGAAAACGTTGATGGTGGCCTTTAGGCTGTGGCAGCTCTTGGCCCTGGCAGGTCAAGCAAAGAGCAGGCTGGGTTATTGCAGAAAGAAGGTGGAGGCTGCCCAAATCTACCCACATGAGCCAGAAAAATTTGGTTTCACACAGATCCACAGTAACTTGTTCTTCAAGCAGAGGAAAGATCTCATCCCACACAACTTATCCTTCACTTCTTAGCAGCAGTGCCTGTTTTTTTAAGAAGTTCATTGCTTTCCCAGGCTGCAATCGGCAGAGAAGGTAAAATCTGCACCTCCTACAGCCCAGAGACTACCAGAGAGCTCTGGAGAAGAATCAAGACTGTTCACCCACAGCACCTTCATGGGAGAGACTGAATGTCTACCACCATGCAATGAAGGTGCCATCTCAAAGCTCCACGGCATGAGTGGTCCCTGAAGCAATTCCACTTCTCCCTGCTCCCAACCTACCATCATGTTAGGATCTAATTGCTTCTCCTCATCACCCTTTCACCCCGGCCCCTATGGGCCAGGTCTATGTGAGTTTGTATTTGTGAAGGTCATGGTCTTGCAAAAGTCACCTTATTTTTATCTCCAGTTCAAGCAGAGGGCACAGAGCTGGGGAAAGATGTTCCAGCACCTCCCAGTATGTGACTTCAGCCCTTCTGCTGAAGAATATGGCTTTTAGCACTTGTTTGTCCCCTAAAAAATGTCACCTCTGCACTGTACTCTTGATCCTTTCACACACCTTCTGCCTCATGGGAAGGCATGATTATCTTCAGAGATCTTTAGAAATTAAGAAAGCCTGAATGATGGCTCAAACAGCCCTGTGCCAGGACTACACAGCAGCTACAGACACTTTCCATCCTACCTTTGGGTGTGCTGCTTTCCCACACCAATCCGCTACAAGCCTGTGGTGAACACAGAGGATGTAGAACCCACAAGCTGTTACTGCCCAGAAAGGAAGATAAAACCAAGTAGAAAAGTCTAACCACATGCTGTCACACTAAGCAGGAGACATCCAGAAAGCAAGGAAGGGAGATCCTTCAAGGTGACAGCAAAATCTGTGTCAGCAACCTGATTCACACCAACTTCAGGAGGAGCTGCAGGTGCAGAGCACCTCAAGGCAACACAGTTTTGTAAGCCACCTAGGAGCCCACAAACATAGGCCAGATGTTCCTGGAGAAAGACAAGCTACTGTTTTATCCTTAAAGAAAAAGCCCTTCCACAAACTGTCTGGACATTAAGAGAGTATTTTTTCATGACAAAAACTGAGTTAGGTGAAAAATCTCTTCCTCACAAACCATTCAATGAATTCTGTCTCCACTTGTTTTTGGTTTTACTGGTGCAAAATAAGTGAAAAAGATGGCCTTCTCTTAAGCTGGTTGCTGGGTGTATTCAAATACGGCTTGTTCTGGCAGAGGAATCAGTGTCACATCTCTGTTCTGCAAAGGGCAGTTTCTCTCAGAACCCAGTGAGAATATTCACATTTATGACTTCAAATCCGTTCTCTGGAAAAGTCCTCCATGCTTTGTTTAAAATTCATTGTTTCTTGTAAACTCATTCGCTAGAATATTAATAGAAGAAAAACATATAAAAGGACGAAATGCAGCTGACAGGAATTTGGTTAAAAATTCAAACTAATGTGCACAGAACTTTTCAATTTCCCAGCTCTGAGTCGCATAATCTTCAATGCACAAGCCCTGAAACAGGCCTGAATGCTAATGCTATTTTGAAAAGAAAAGACATGATGAATGTTTTGGCAGATTCTTGATTTTCTTTTTAGCTCACTGTGAAGATCTGATTCAAAATGCAAAGAGACATCGTGAAAGAAAAAGAAGATGAAGGGCAGGATGTGACATAGGAGAAAAGAGCCTGCAGAGCTCAAAGAGGCCAAAACTTGTATTGCTTTTAATACAAGTTGGAGTCCAAAAGAACCACAATCAAGACCAAATGGTACACAAAAATCACTTGCCTTTTGTGATGCTCCATAGCAGTGAGGAGAATGCTGAAGGAGACAACTGGAGAGACTGGTGGCTTGGAAAACATCCGTGGGCTCTTCTCACATCACTGTGATTTTCACGGATTCTGCACTCCAGGGGTGAATCGTAGAATGTATCGGGTTGGAAGAGACCTTTAAAGGTCATCTAGTACAACTCCCCTGCAGTGAGTAGGAATATCTATAACCACAGCAGAGGACTATCTCAGCAACCTATTAACTAACTAACAATCCCATTAACTAACTTGCATACCACCGTATAGATTTCTGTTAGACAGAATAAATACTTCAGAACAAGAGTAATCTAATTCCCATTTGCAGAAGAAAAGAAATTAGTTGGGAAGGCAGGAGGGAGAAATGACTTGAAGTAGTTATTAATGAGAAGCTACCTTGTAATTACACCAGTTACCAACAGCACATCAAAAGGCAGCAAAGCCACACTTCACTAGCACCTAGACACTTCCAGTAGGCACCAACTATTTCATAGCCAGAGCTCTCCTTACCCCAGACCTGGCAAGCAGCAGAAAACTTGGCCTCACAGATGGCATCTGCTCTCTATCCAGCCCCTGTTTCTCTCAAGCCATAATTCAGAAAATCTGCAGCAATCAGAGGAAGTCAGCTGCTCCCAGCCCATAATGAAACAGGGCTGGAGCAGCTGGGCCACTTCTTTTTGCAATTATCCTTCCTCCACCTCTCTAATAACAGTTTCATGAAGCATAAACTTGCTACACCTGAAATACTTCAAGATACTTCCTCACCAGCAGCAGCAAGGAGATAGCACTGAAGCAAGTTGTCTTACTGGATCCATTCAGTTGCTGCTATGGGTCTTAAAATGCCACCTGTAAGAGAAGCTGAACTGTGGGCTGGCAGCATCAGTACAGGGGGAAATATCACATATTTCCTAAGGAGGAAAAAACAGCATTTGAAGATGCAAAGGCAGCACAGCAAAATGAGACAAGATCATAGCTATACACCCTATTCTATAGGCGACAACTCCAAAACCTCCCTGAATCATTGCTTAAATCAAAGTAGGGGAACAGGACACCTAAAATCTATTAATAAGGACTGAAGTAAAACAGGCAGTGAAATGAAACTGTCTCAAGGCAATTTCATATGTAGGGAAGATGTGAAGGAAACTAGTTGGCTGTTGTGACATGTCACAGCAAATAAAGGAAAGTCAGTGAGGAAGAGTGTTATGTGCTGCACAAAACCCATACAAGACAACCTGAAAAACAAATTACGCGCAGTAAATAACAGTAATGAAGAAAATAAATAACACTGGATATTTTACTTGGTCTTTATCCGAGGACAAGCAATTAACTAAGACTACTGAACCTGTTTTGGGGCTAGAACACGAGTAATCATGCTCATCAATACAGGCCAGAGGAGGAAATATCCCATAAAGAAACTGCAGCTGCAATTTTCACATGAGCAAAGGACAACCATCTGCACTGGAGTCTGGCTGTGACAGCTGTGTTTCAAGACTTCTTCAGACTGTGAACATCCTTTTAGCCAGCCTTCATCTGTTGTGCAAATCCTCTCCTAGAACTCGGCCCCTTGTGAGAACACCAGGAAAAATGGACTGCTGAGTATTGATTCAGCATGGGGAAAGAGCAAGGCCAAATTCACCACACTCCACATAGGGCATGGCCAGATAGGAGCAGGTCAAAGGCATTTGGTCAGCTAGTCCAGCCATGCTTTCCCCACTACATAACAGAGCAAAGCTGAGGACCACTGCAGACCTCTTCGTTCCTAGCTAGGGTTCCTCTTACAAATGGGCTATGGGATCGTCTATCTTTCATGTCCTGGCACTCCCCTCCCTTTTGGTAGCACAAAGAAACACAGGATGGACTTCAGGTGCCTCAGGGCCACCCTGGTGGGCAGACAAGGCTGGGACAGCACTGCCCAAACATTCCTAATACTTTGTGTTTATAAACAGTGGCTCAAAGTGAGACCTGGTATCATACTACAGCAACAACAAATGGGTTATAACTCCAAAAGGAGGTCACAGCAGTGTAACATACCACACAGAGCAATGTTTGCTGTCATTACTAAATCATCCTTTCAGTGCCATTACCATGGTACATGCCTGCGATACCCAAAGTCCTCCCTGTTGTGCTCACAGTAGCCTCAGTGTGTGGATGTCAGTGAAATCATCCCACCAGAAATGGGATCTGAATCCAGTCCAGCTCATTGACTCCACCATCTCAGCCACATGCCCTCACTTTTACAGAAGATAAAAGGCTCTTCAAAGAAAACCTAAAAATTGCTGTTGCTTTACTTGTGTGCCTGGGAAGGAATCCTGCTCTGGTGAGAAGTATACACAGAGACCCTTCCCAGGATAAAAAATACCCAGCACGAAATGTGGGCTCCCCAGCAGCTGAAGTCTCATTGCCAAGTGGGGTGGCATCTCCACCCTGAGCACAGACAGGACGGGCCCCAGGGTCCATGTCTGCATCAGCAGAGTGAAGTCTGTATAAACCACAGAGCCATTATCAGGGGTAAAATTAGCTCCGGTTACTGACAGCATCTATCACTCATTCCTACTCTAATCTCTATCAGGGGAAGGATTTACAAGCAACAATGATGAATGAGAAAAGGGAAGGGGAGAAAGAAAAAAAATCAAGGCAATACAGAAGGGAGAAAAAAAAATCAAAGTGAAGATAACAAAAGCATTTGCGAGGCTGAAAGAAACAAACTACACTATATTACAGGGACCAAGGGATCCTTATCATGCCCAGATAAGATTTTCATTCAACGTGTTGGGAATTTTTTTTCTACCTGCTTAAGAAGATTCAAATACATTGTCAGGTACCTCCAGCTCTGTAAGGGCTTTCTTTCAGCTGCACATCATTGCCGCAGCTGCCTCAATAACAGTCCTTGGGAAACACATCAAAAGGACACAGATGTTGTAAGAATCTTACTGAATGGATATGAGAATTAAAGGTGAGGAGAAGATAAAGCACAACATTGGCATAAAATCTGAGCTTTAAAAGGTTTTTTTAACCCTTTCAAAAGGATTTATTAAAAACTGTTTAATCGCAGAAGAATCAGTTGTGATGAACCTAACGCAGAGATCAATGAAGAGAACACTGTTAGACAGCACATATCAGTAAATGACTACGTAAAGCAGGAATTAATGAGCCGTCATGAAAATGATTCTTAAAATATGACTAGGAGAAGAAAACAATCCACCAACAGTGCTTCTCTGTTCACCCTTGACAAACCTCTTAATTTCTTGGTACAATTAATCACTGCACATAAAGTAAATTTCTGGATGCACTATTCACTCAGCAGTCTACAGGACACCTCCTCCTTTCGTGCAAGCATGCACAGGTAATGCTAACTCCACTGGAGTCAAAAGGTACCTCAGTCACCTGTACAAACCTCATCCGGGTGAATAGTGGGATTAAAATGTGTCATTTATACATGATTCTCTGAGCACCTTATCAGCAACTATGAACAGAGCCATGCAGCAATCCATTCACACAGCCACTGCAGACATTACACTGCTCCTTTCATCAGAGGTGAGAGGTAACCCTCCAATTCCAACTCTACTTCATTTTGTGTAACCAACTGAAGGTGTCAGGGGCCTGTCTGAATCAAATCATGAAGGAAAATTATAAAAAAAAAATAGAATGAAGAGCCTGCCCTGCTTCATGAGGTTCCTTTCATTATAGGAGATTTCTGCTCCTGAGCATCCATTTGGACAAGAGGGTCTGTAGGATACAGGCTAATGAGAGCTGGGATGCAGAGAGCCCAGTGCTCACAAAACATCCTGTTGGAGCTGCTGCCAAGAAGGGTCTCACTTTCTTGATGAAGAGCAACAACATAACGTGGGGCTGCCTTGTCACCAATATTGTTCCACTCATTCCTCTCCCTCCTCTCCTGGCAAAGGGAAGGCATCAACATCTCTCTTGAATCAACATGGAAATAAATGTGAGGAAATTACCCATTTGCTAAGAGAGGTTATATGTATGCATATGTGTTTGGGAAAGTCTGATTTGCATTTCTGGGCCTCAGAGTGCTCCTAATAGGATTTACAGTGGGTTGTGAAGATTGCCATCCCAGCTAATCAAATATAATAAATAGCTCTGACTGAGCAGATGACTCTCCTACAGCACTGTGGTTATCAGAGGGATCGGTCTTAATTTGAGACTCCATTCATCAGCCCTGCTAACAGGATTGTGCAGAGAGTGATATTTGACAGAAGTGTTTGCGAAATTCCTAAATGGAGAGTGTGCATTGAGGGAGACAAGATGGATGTTTTCATTACAGTGACTGTGCAGGGTGTCTCACTGGCCCCCGCTTCCCACTCAGCAACAAACAGCTGATGGACACATGCCATTACAGTGAATATGGTGGCCACAGATTCTTTCTTGCTTTGTTTATCTAAAGAAAAATAATGAATTCATTCTGGGGGTGAAAGGTGGCAGCAACCTGACAGTACCCTGTGCTCCTGCCTCTACATCACACTTACACATAGCTCTGAGGCTTTTCCTGGAGAAGGAGGTGAGGGCAGGGGAGCCCTGAGGGACACAAACACACTTGTGCATGAAGTTGGCTGTGAGCTCTTGCAGCACCTTCCTGCAGTCCTAGAAAAAGGAGTTAAGGAATAAAGTATGTTCTTCCAGTTTCTGGGAGGAGGATAATGCCATTTTCTCCTTCTGTCAGCAGCATGGGCTGATTAGGTACAGCAGATTGCTGAAGGGCAGCATGAGAAACCCCCTTCCTGGCCTGGCTGTGCAGCAGGCAGGTGCCCAAGTCTCCTCCCTACTGCAACCTCCTCTCTGCTGCCTTGGACCTGGGGGGGCGTGGTGGTTGATGGCTCCTGGCAAACAACTCAGCTGAGGCAGAAAGGAGCACAACACATATAGAGGGAGGAAGAAAGAGCAATGAGAAATTTCTCTCAGATCCATTCATCTAGGCAGAACATTTTGTCCCAGATTTTGTAAGCAACAGTAGAAAATGACAAATCATAAATCATAAAAGTTATAGTGATCCCCCTTATTCCTTCCTCCTCATTCTTCACTCTCTTCATCCAGAGCCATTTCCCCTGTCAGAAACAAAGGGGACATGAAACCTGCTGGGAAAGGCTTCTCGGTTTGTTCCTGCTTGTTCCAGCAAAGACCTGGAATAGCCCCACAGGGCTGAGAGCTGCTGTGCTGATGAGAAGCAAGAATCACTGTGAATCCTCTTCAGAGATAACCTCATGCTCATGGGACAGAGAGAAGTGGGAACTAGTCAGAAAGGAACAGGAGAAGGAAAAAAGCATTTAAAAAAAAATTTAAAAAAAAAAAAGGGAAAGAGGCAAGCTTATTCTGCAAGTCAAAACCAGTTTGGCATTTCCAAGTTAAATACAAGCGAAGCCTCTGTCCGCCTGCTGCATTGTAGCACTGTTGCTCTAAATCCCCTTTTATCCCTTTAATTATGCATGAAAAAACCACACGACCTCCCTGCTTGTAGGCTCAGCCGAGCGGTGGCTCACGGTGCAGAAGGCTCATTATACAGCTTTAGCAGGGCTGAGTGCTCTGAATTATTTAAATCTCCATTAAGCCTCCACCATGGCATATCTGTGTGATAAACGGATCAGGTGCCGCTGGATTTCTCCCCTGGCCAACCTGCGCTCCCTTCTCCTTCCCCCTGCAAAGCTCAGTAGGAAGGGAGATAATTGCCAAGAGGGAAGGAGTTTGCACTCCTGCTATCAAGTGTTCTGCTGTCATTTAAAAAAGGCCAACTGAGCCAAGTAATAAAGACACTTAATCAGGATTAGCGCTAGAGGGCATGGTGAGGTGGTCAATGCATAACTTGTTTAATGGCCATTTTATTGTTTAAATTAAATAAAACTTAAATCATTCTGTTTTACTTAAGTAATGTGAATGCCCTGTCCCCATTCCTGCAGCACCACAGCTGAAAAAAGTTGTTGCAGGAACCCCCAGGGACAGGGGTGGTTGTGGTGACAGGGCTCAGTGTGCCTGGTGTGAGGGTGATCTGTTTTATCTTCCCCACCCTTTTCACTTGCCCACTATTCTACAGACCAAGGAGAAGCTAGGAAAGCTGAACTGAGGGATCTCAGAGCACAGGCAAAGCATCAGGGATTTGTGAAACAGAAAGGGAAATGAAAGAAAGAAAAGATAACCCACAGTAAACCACAGCAGTCCCTGTAGTTTTCCAGCAAACAAGGAAGGTCTTGTCAGATCAAGGAGAGACCTTAATCCCTGTGAACTGAAGGACAAGATCAGTTCTTCTGAAGGTTTCTTTCTGCCACAAACTTCTACAGGCAAAAACTCTTCATATGGCTGTTCAAAACACCTCTTTCACAGTGTGGGCAGACCTACCAAAGAGCATTCCAAAGGCTGTGGCAGGAGAAGCTTAGGTTAAAACTTTTGTTTTCTGTGGTTTCTTCCTGCCAGCAAATCTGATAGCAAGTGATAGCAAGTCTGGGCACCAAGCAACCATAAAGTTTGGAGAAGAAAAAGCACAAGTCTCAGCTAGAAACACTTTCAGCATACTATTGGTTTGAATAAAACAATTATTTTTATGGAAAACATTGACAGCCCTGGGAAAGAGGAAGAAAGGCATGGCCTGTCCATCACATCCCGTCATTGGGAACCAAGACAAGTTGATGATGAGCTTGGTAACCATTGGCCTCAGTATTGCCGAGCCAAACACCACAGCACATTCAGCTCAGCGAGAGCTGTGCAGCATTGATGCCTGCATCTATCACAACCCACAGGCTCCTGAGGTACAAACAGCCACACAAACACACCCCAGTAAAAAAACTTCAGAGTAATAGACATGGTTGGTACGGGAAGCAACAACCCAGGGATACAGTTAGGGCAAATTCATACTTTGCTCCCCCCCAAAAAAAAAAAACCAATAGTGAACAGGATTTACTCCTGTTCAACCACAAGTTCCTGAGGGAGCATAAGTCCCAGATCTCCACAGACTTTGGCTTTTTGGCTGCAAGATGGAGATAAGAGTCCATATGCTACCCCTCACAGCTGCAGCAGGGCTGGAGCATCACTAGGGGCTTTGGAGGTGGAGATAAACGGCTGTCCCCACAGGCTCAGGAAGCTCTTGCTGAACAGGGCAGGAAGCAGGTGGAGACAAGGAGGTGCATTAAGTTATTTATTTGTGAAGCAATTGGAAAATGTGCTGAAGAAGAAAAAGTCTTTGTTGTTAAAAATAGCCTCTGCCAGGGGAAAAAAAACGTTTCTTTCCATGTTTATGTGAGATAAATGGAGGCAACACAGTGGCAGCATTTTCTTAAGACTTGAGAAATAGATGGCAGGACTCTAGAGACAGGTTTCACACATATATCATTCCCTTCCCCTCCCAGTCTCTGGGGGACACGTGTTACTATGACATCTTTTACTAAGATTTACAGAGCAGTCATCCTATCAGGGATGCAAAGGCAGCCTTGGTACCACAAAGCTGCTGTCAAGCCTGCACCATGTTCAGGAGGCATCAGTTAACCTCGTTTTCAAGCCACAGTTTCCACCAAAAGAGACAACAGAGACAAAGAAAACGCCCCATCTGCCTCTCCTCAAGTTGCTTCTGCAAGGGCACTATTTGTTGTCTACTTATACCTCCTTTCTTTAAAACCAGTATTTATTTGGTTGTTCTGGCAGTGCCTATTTCTTCAAGATGCAGGAAGACGATTAGAGCTAGACATCCTGTTCCCAGCTCCACTCCTGCTTCCCTCTGTGCTACCTTTGGGGAAGGCAGCTGGGAAAAGCCTGACCTCTGCTGCCTCAGCTGGCAGACTTGGGGCTGCCCTCAGCCTCCCTCAGTTTATCTTGCTCTTGTCGACTCCCATCTGTATTTTTAAAAGCAGCATGAGTCAGGCATGAGTCAAAGTCTTAAAATGTAAGGAACTGGTTGTGAAGTCAAGCTGCATTTTCAAGAGGAAGGTGCCAATTTATTTTTTCTGGTAGGTGAAATCCCCAGCAAATGACCTCTAGGTGCTGAGACTTTCTTTTAAAAGTCTGAGATTGACAGGAAATAGACAATATTTACAAGCATGAATCATCTAGGTTTACACGACAGGCATCTCTTTTGCTGACAACTCTCAGACTAACTAAACCATATCAAGACATTTCCCAGGGATTAAAAAAACCACCAAACAAAACCATGAAGCATTGCATCACATTAATAATAAAGCCTGGATAATAGTGGTTAGTCCAGGAGAGGCACTCAGCCTTCCAGGCTGCCCTGAGTGCTTCCAGACCCATGGGCTGTCCTGACCAAAGCTTCTCTGTCGAGGAGTCCATGGTGGGTCCATCTTCATGGGCAGCCGGTGTGCCCACACACTGCTTCCAGCTCCCACAAGCTGATGACGCACAAGTGTCTTGAGATGGATAACCAGCGAAACTTCAGTATTAAAAGAAAACCACTATCAGTTTCTAATGCAATTAACAGCCCCCTGCCAAGAGAGCCAATAAGAGCACTTCATCAGACCATTATAACCCTGGAGGGTATAGAGAGGCTGCCACGGTAACTCCTTTAATTGCCCTTAATGTTTCATTAAACACAATTACATTTAAACCTAAACTGTGCCATTTGTTGTGGTTTTAATTAGACAAAGGGCAAGATAAAAGGATTGGATTAACCCTCCTCTTCCCTCCCTCCCCTCTGCCAGGGGCTGGCCACAGCCTGAAACTGCATTGAAATAGGGAGAAAAGCAAAGAGGACCAAAGCATGAAGCACATCCACAGAGCAACCTGAAGGAAGAGAGATGACACTGAACTTGAACACCTCAGGCACTACCTGGTGGGAAAGGCAAAGCAGTGAATGTGCCCCTCCACAGACCTCATAGCTCCTGTCTTCCTGCCACCACCCACCTGCCTGCGATGCTGCAAGACCTGAGATTGCTCCCAGCTCTACCCAGTTTGTGCTGAAGTTAGAGATCAGCAGGTAATTCACTTGGGCTGGTGCAGCTCAGGCAGGGTGTCCCTGCTGCAGCCAAACCAGAGCTGCTGCTGAGACAGAGCAGGGGAGGGTCTGCAGACACTGGCCTGAAGAGAAGACATCCTCTACTCCCACAGCCACATCACTCAGAGTAAGCACTTCTTAAGCTCATGGTGATCATGTTTCTCTATTTGAGTTATATCCCAGTTTACACCTCATGACATTGATTAAGGTCTGCAAGATTACCCAGTCTGCTCCATGACCTGCTCTAGTAGCCCTTGTAAGGAGGGCTGGCAGCGTTCCTTTGATCAGAGCTTTTCTTCAAAAGCCCAGTTCTCCTTTCTCCAGGTCCAGACTTCAGCTTTTTTTTTTTTCCAAAGACATACAATTCTGCTGGTTTTTTTGGCAAATCAGTAATTCCCATGGTCACACTTGTTGCTGTTGCAGTTCCTCTGCTAGGGAGGTGTGTCAGCCCCATACTTCTGAATACATCTTGTTGTACATCCTGTTTTAGCCTAACAAAAAGTAAACTCATCTTTTCCTTTACAGAATTCATTCAGTACTTGCTTAACTACAGCTTCTAAATCAGGTCTAAATGCTGAAACTGTGCACCCCCATTCAATGTTACATACAGCTTTGGCAAACCACATTATCTCCTCCATCTTTTTCTGAGCTTTTCAGTGACTTAGAGGAAAAAGGAAAGCAGATCTAGCTGCAGTGCCACACACCCAAAGCAGAATAAACTGCTGAAATGCTGCTCTGCTCAGAGATTTATGATACAATTAACATTTTCGTTGGTTTCTAATGACTTCTTTTTTCCTTTCTGAAGCTGACAAGAGAGTAGGAATAGCCACAGGGTATAATCAGACTGTCTGCAAGGTGGAAAGGAAATGAAGCAGAGCAGAAAGAGACCCTCTGAAGCAGGCGGTTATCATTATTATCTCTTTGTGGGAGCATTAGCACCATTGGAGGGCACTCAGGCACCACTGGAACAAGAGCAGCGTAAGAACTTGAATAGAACCGAGGAGAAGATGAGAAGAATGTAACAGGCACTCAGTGACAAGTCTGAATTGTCTCCTTTGTGCGACAAGACTTGCTGAGATTTTGCTATCGCTTGACAAGTGCCAAAACTCCACAAGCCTGATCCACAGACTGTATGTGTCAACAGGAAACCTCCCATTAACTTCAGGAAAACTTAGCCCAAGCAAAAGTGTAATAGATCATCATGGACCGGCATTACAGGGAAATAAGTGAAATCCATCTTAGGGTTCTCTCCACTAATTTCCAGTGATTTTTCACAATATATCTGATCATCATAGTGCCTACACACACAATAAATCAATGCTTTTGCAGAGCTGTGAGTAAAATGAGAAGGGTGGTTGAAAAATATGTCACTACTGAGAAGGAAGTCATTGCAGCAAGAACTCCTCCCTTTTGGTACATTTAACATGGCTAACTGTGCCACAAGGGCACATGGTAATGGCCTTATAACCTACTTTGGAGAGGGAACTGAGGCACAGACTAGAAGGTTAATCAACATTGCAGCAGGGCAAGAGCTGTATACATAGAATCACAGAATTATTGAGGCTGGAAAAGCCCTCTGAGCTCGCCCCGTCCAGCCCATGAACTAACATCACCACATCGGCCAGACCACAGCACCAAGTGCCACATCCATTCTTTTCTTAAACACCTCCAGAGATGGGGACTCCACCACTGCCCTGGGCAGTCCATTCCAGTGTCTGATCACCCTTTCCATCAGGAAGGGCTTCCTAATAGCCTAATAACCCTCCTGTGGCAGCTTCAGACCCTGTCCTCTCATCCTATCACTAGCTGCTTGGGAGAACAGCCTGACCCCCCCACCTTTCTACAACCTCCCTTCAGGCAGTTATAGAGAAGAATAAGGTCCCCCTGAGCCTCCTTTTCTCCAGGCTAAACAACCCCAGCTCCCTCAGTCTCTCCTCATATGACTTTCCCTCTAGTCCCTTCCCCAGCCTCATTGTTCCTCTGGACCTGCTCCAGCCCTTCAATCTCTTTCTCAAAGTGAGGGGCCCAGTACTGCCCTCAGTACTCAAGGTGGGGCCTCACCAGTGCCCAGTATAGGGGGAGAATTATGTCCCTTGTCCCGCTGGCCACACCATTCCTGACACAAGCCAGGATGACACAAACTGGACCAGCCCTAAAAGCAGGTCCAGTTTGCTACACAAAAACAGAGGCTGAAGAGTTGGGATGGGAACCTGCCTTTGTAGATAAAGCAAGCAGTCTAATTACTAAGACAGATCAAGATGGCCTGGGTTAGAAAGGACCTCCCAAAGGTCATCTAGTCCAACACCCCTGCAGTGAGCAGCGGCATCCTTAATTAGATCAGGTTGTGCAGACTGTTGTCCAGCCTCATTTTCAATTATCTCCAGGGATGAGGCCTCAACTACTTACCTGGGCAACCTGTTCCAGTGTTCAACCACCTTCATGCTAAAGAGCTTCTTCCTAATATTCAACCTACCCTTCTCTAACTTGAAAGCATTTCCCCTCATCCTATCACTACAAGTCTTCGTAGCATCATTGCTCAGTATGGGGAAGAAGTGCCACCAGAAGCAAAGGTGATCAGAGCAATCCAGAGAAGAAACAGCGAGGCTTCCACTCCTAGGTTGTAGACAGAGTAGAGCATCTTGACCAGGAGCCCTGTGTGCTACAGGGTACAACCTCACACTTTTGAGCAGTCAGAAATAGGACAGCTCATTGCAAGGTGTGCACTTCAGAGCTATTACAAAAAACCTCACAGGGAAACGTATGTTAATGTGACATTTCCAACTGACTCTATCATTCTCCTGATTTTCTATTTGTCCAGAAATAAAGCTGCAAGTGGCCCAGTTAGAGCAATGCCGCCTCTTCACCTCCCTGCAACACCCATGGCCACTCCTTTCCTTTGTGCTGAAGTACAGAGGAAGGAACATCTCATCATTGCCATGGTCAGTTCAACCCAACACTGGCATGATGCTGCTGCTTAACAGAAGCAACTGTAGGGACAGGGGATTTCTCCCTCAGTGGAAGCTGCCTATAGTAATGCTCCCCCGACTCCATGTTTCTGGGAGAACACGTGCACATCACTGCCTCTGCCTCCAGGATTAAGGGGTGAACCTTAGGTTTGAGCTTTGAGGAGTGAGAGGGAGTGAGGGGCAGAGGGGTACGAAGGAGTGGGGAGAACAGCTGTTAAGCTCTTCGAGATAATAAATTGAATAGCTCAGAAATTGGACCCACAAGAATAAAAGTGTTTTTAGTGCCTATAAGACCGACTATAAACTCAATCTGTCAGACAGCAGCAGCTGTTAAAGATAATGGTCCTGGTAAATTTAACTTCCAAACTGCCACAAAGGGACTAGTCTGATGTTAAGTTTCTCCCTTCTTTGAAAGGGGATGGGGAGGGGGGAAAAAAGGCATCAAAACCCATAAGATCTCAAACACGCATCTCCAGTCAGCTAATCAAAAAACCCACTTTGAAGAGCAAGGATGGGCTGTGCCCCTACGGGGTAGAAAAGATCCCCCGGAGGCTTTTAGGCAGATGAATATCTCTGGGCTGCTTTGACAGGATTCCACAAATGACACCGAATATTTGCTAATCAGCCAAGGTCAGCAGGAAAAGAAATGTTTCTCTGCTGCAAAGCCAGGCATCTCCTAATTATTTAAGTCCATGCTGCGACTTTATCGTAAGCTCTAGGCAAAGAAAAGCATCTAGCTGGACTACCCCTGAGCAGATGATGACTCAGAACCATTCCGTTTCCCTCAGTCCTCCTTTGCCCTGGGAGGAAACAGGCCTTCATCTGCACCAGGCTCCTTTGGGACTGACCATTTTTCCCATGGATCTGCCCTGCTTGGCTCCAGCTGAGAGTGTAGCAGGGCAGTGTGAGCCTGGTCCAGCCAAAGGAAGCCCAGTGCTGGCACAGCATGGGCAGAGAGTGCATCCTCTTGTGCTGTATGTCCCACCAGGGAATCTTATCATTGAACCCAATGGCATCAGGGTCTGGCCTGCAGAGATCAGATAGAAATCTCTAGGCAAGTTTTGAAGATTTACACTGCCAATCTTCCCTGCCAAACAGGTAACACAGCATGACTGAGAACATGCCTGTTACACATCGCTGCTCCGAATAAGCTGTTCACAGCAAGTGTTTCTAATATGACAACCAGAACTACTAGACTACAGTCAGTTTTCAAAAGGCAACAGGATTCAGCCACAAGAACAGAAGCTAGTCCAATTATCTTCACCTAACAAAGCAACTACTGCAACCACATAACCATCATCAGCTTTCTACAGAATAAAACAAACAAGACTTGAATGGTCCTGGTGGGAAGTGAGGAGAGCTGGGCCCTTTGCACTGCCTCCTCACCCTTGCTCTGCTCCATACAACCACAATTCCAGCACTGTCTGCAGCTCAGCTATTGCTCCAGCCCCAGTCTCAGCCCTCCCCAGGGCACCCTGCAGGGACATGAACCTTTCCTTAGTACACATTCCCAATAACCTGCTTGCTCCAGGATCAGAGAAGGGTTTAATCTCCAGAGGATTTCTTCACAGCTCATTTTTCAGCTGCCTGAGCAGTTCTCTTGGACTGTTGCCACTCAGCAGGAAACCTATAGGTGACCTTTAGTGAAGTGACAGGGAAGTAGTTCCTTTGGAAATGTTTGTACATTTCTCATGTGCTTAGCATAACATCTTGATGGATTTGGGTTTCATTGGAGTGAAGGATATGGTGTCAAACACAGCAAAGCTGCCAATCAAGTCCTTGGGAGAGGATCATGCAACTATTTTGAGGAATATTCTAGAATTGCTTCCCAAGCAGATGCTTTTCGAGGGGTTGGAGGACTGACTCCCTTTGGATGCATTTCAGCAGCACTCATCATTTCCAGCCAGCACTCAGTGAGTCTCAAGTAAGAAGCAGAGCAATGTAAACTAGCTCTGAGCTACTCTGACATTAAAACTCCCGATTTTTTTCCAACACTATGGATAATTTATCACTGTTGTGGTTACCTAAGGATGTAAGGAGAGTCCAACCACATTTAAATACCAGAATATCTGGGGGGCATTTACAGATACACTAATGAAAGAAGAGAGCAACCCTGAAACCCAATGTTTATACATCCCATTGCCGCCAGAAAGCCCCAATTCAAAACCAGCTTTCTGGTTTTTCTCTCATCAGTGGCACGTAAGGACAGCACAGAAAGAATGTAGGATTAATCCCTTATTCATTTAGATTTATCACTGCAACCATGTGCAATACAGCCTCTGTCAAAGTTGCCCACTGCTTCCCAGCAATGAACCTGGGAAATTTATTTCCAGGAAATTTATTCAACTTTGCAACTGGAGTTCCCTGAAACTGATTCCCCAGTCACCAATGCACAGGGCACACACTGGCAATCTTCTCCCTACTCCCTCCCTTGGGCTTTCAGAGGGAAAAAAAGACTGAAAAAAAGTGTGTGGGGGGGTTAAAAATTGAAAAAAGTCCTCTCCAGGCCTCCAGGTTAAACTGTGACCTACTTCAATCCACACTGCTGTCCATTATTACCAATCCAATTATCCCAGACAGGTTAACTCAGCTTTAATTTATGTCAATCCAATTACTTTTTTTTTTAATATTAAATAAAAAGATCACTTCATGCTTTGAATGATTTATGACTACTGGGTCAGCATCCCAGGGAAAGGACTTGAGAATGCTCAAGGTCAAGGTTGGCCTCATGCAGGAAATCCTTCCCAGAGTTTGTGGAGAGAGTTTTACTCACCTCACCTCTGTTCTTTTGCATTTTATTTGGGTCTCCCACACTAGAGCCTGTGGCTTCCAGGTCCCTGGCTCAGTGAGCAGGAAGGATATTCTGGTTGCAAATATGGCTGAGCTGAATTAAGAGGCACTAAAATTAACTGCATCTCTGTGCCTGCTGCAGCACAGTGGGATGGCTGAGCACAGAGGGGAAAAGGAAATCCAGGATGGACACAAAGGGGAGCCAGATATCCAATTCCCACAAATGTCCCCTCAACTTCCCTTTATCAGCCTTCTCCAGAAGTCAATGACAGGAGTGTTACAAACAACCCTGTCACTGCCTTCACTCCTACCTTCAGTCATTGCTAGGGTACTGGCAAGTTGTCTGAGATATCAGCTGGCTTAGGGTGGTGTTAAAATGGGTTCAGCAGTTCCTCCTCAGCTGGACTTAAAGCCTCAGCCTCTGCAACCAGTGCTAGGAAAACATGAGATGCTTTGTCTGATTTCTTACACCTCTAGAGCTGAAAAATATTCCACCTCCCCTCCAAACAAGAAACACAGATGACTCAGTTCAACTCCCACTTCTGCCACTAACCCATCCTATGACCTCAACAAGCTGCTTTTGACTTACTTTTGTTCCCCCTCCCACAGGGCCATCCACCCACTCTGCCTCCTACCCACACACAGTTCCAGTCAGTCACTACAGCCCCTGTAAGGAAGTATTTGCATTTGAGACTCGAAAGCCTTGGGACTGAGTATTCCCCTGGCTCCTAGGCAGGCCATGAGCAGAGCTAGTTAAGGGTTTAACATCTGTTTCTCAATTATTTTTTCCACATTGCTTCTAATTAAAATTAAAATTTTGCCTAATTTTTTATCGTGTCCTGTAAAACATTCCAGCTGATAGCAGGTTCCAAACCATGGCTATTCCAAACCATCTACCTGTCAGACAACACAAATCCTCTGTCTGAAACAATATCCAGACACCCATGTGCTGAATCACTTCAGTATCCTGGCTAGGGGGTCCTTGGGGAAGAAACACCAAGTGGGACAGCCCCAAAACACCAGACACCTCCCTTGGAGCAGGGTCACTTCAAAGCAACATCATTCAGAGTGACCCATGTTACCCGGTAACTCCAGCAGCCTGGGCAGCATCTGTTCCCCATCCCACCCACATTACCTTGAGAATGGGAATGTCCCTTTTCCCAAATACAGCTTTTTATGTAAAATTCTAAAAGTAATCAACTACGTGACTATATAACTTGTTGGCCAGATGTTGCTATCCTACCCATTTTAGATGGGGACACAAGAACCAGGCAGTAGGCTAGTACCAGGGTATTCAGTGCCCAAAGACACCACATTAAGTGGTGAAGGCCTTCAGACGCAATTTAGTACAAAGTTAAATACTGGATAAGGAAAGCACCAACATGCACAAGCCTGCCCTTTTCTCATCTTGAGGCTGTGCCATTAGGCTGTACATGAGGAGCTGGAATTTTGCTGTAAGGACTTTTTAGATGCTGCTTTTCGGAATGTACAGCCCCAACCCAACTTGTTCTAAAGGAGTTGTTGAGTTGTGTTTAAACAGACAAATGAAAACACAACACCAACCAAAGATAACAACTGCAGCAAAGCAGGATTTTTGAAATTCAGGAAATGCTTAGCTGAAGCCAGAGAACTTGCAGCTCCCCATTTGCAAGGTGGATGGGCTTCCTTGGAAAAAACAAACAAACAACAAAAAAGCCACCAAGAACACAAACAGAAAACCCAACACAAAAAAAACCCAACAAACCACTAAAAAGAAAAGTCCATGCCCACCAAGTCTCTTTGAAACTTCCATCAGAACACCAAGATGGTCCCTCAGGCTGTGAGTGTGTTGTTTCAATTAGTGCTGCTCTGCTCAGCCTAATTCTAACAGTAGGAAACAGCCAACATTCCTGAAGGGCCATGAGCTCTTTCTCCTATTGTTTTAGGCTCAGCATTGAGAGAGCAAGTGAAGGAGGAGTAACAGTGACAAACATGAGGGAAGCAGCTGTATTCCCTTTCCCCACGGCTATTTTTCCCAAGTCTTAAATACTGAGATCCTTCACACTCCTTCAGCTACACTTTGTATCAGGCACCAGGTTTCTCCCAAGCTGTCAGTGACCAGGCACTCTATCTCATAAAAGAGACCCCCCTCCTTTTGAGGGCAAAGCCTGGTATGGGCAGGTAAAAGAAAAGCCTCACAGCTCCTGCTGTGAGAAGGCTGCCTCTGAGTGAATGCAGGGGAGAGCTTGCTCTCTGCAAACAAGGACTGGAAACCCTCTCCAATGAATAGTGAGAGGAACGTCCTTCAGGACCTCGCCCTGCTCCACTCTTCATTTGGATTGGTCCCTGAGCAGGTTCCAGCTCAGCATGTATTTTCATTTCACTCATGACACGTGCTAGTTGGTTTTCTGCCCACCCTCTTCAAAAGCAAGAGAGAGAAGAGGAAAGAAAAAAGAAAAAAGTGCAGCAAAAAATGATGCTGCTCTCAAGAAATGGCACTTTAGGCGATCTCCACTACATCAGTAATGACAGTCAATAGTGCCTCCAAGGACTTGCCTTCTTCAGTCAATACTACATTCTGACAGCCAGTTTATTCCTGGGATCCATGAGCCTCTCTTCCAGACTCAGTCTTGCTCAGACAATCATTCCTCAGAGGCTTTTATGCAGCTTACAGATAGTGCAGCAGTACAAGAGCCAAACAGTGAAGAAAGGTTGCTGCTGCTCTGCAGAAACACACTTCTGCACTAAGTGGCTTTTCTTGCCTGCCAGGGTCACCCACAGCACTAAGGAACTTGGAGGTCGTTAGAAATAAGCAGAGATGCTTAAAACAGATACCTGGATTCCACATGGCTCAGGCTTCAGGCAATCATCTTTTACAACCTTCCCACTGTACTGGCTTGCCTATGTCTGCAGAAGAGCAATATAGAATCACAGCCTCATCAAGGTTGGAAGATACCTACAGGATCATCCAGTCCAATTGTCAACCCAGCCCCACCACCTTGTTCCCTAGAGTCACATCTACTCAATTTTTAACACCTTCATGGATGGTTACTCCACCTCCTCCCCAAGCAGCCTGTTCCAAGGCCTCACCATTCTTTCGAAGAAATTTTTCCAAATGTCCAATCTAAACCTCCCCTGGCACAACCTGAGACTGTTTCCTCTTGTTCTATTGCTAGTGACTCGGGAGAAGACAACAACCCCCACCTCTGTACAGCATCCTTTCAGGTAGTTGTAAAGAGAATCATAGAATCATTAGGGATTGGAAGGGACCTTGAAAGACCATCTAGTCCAATCCCCCTGCCACAGCAGGATCACCCAGACCAAGTCACACAAGGAAAGCATCCATATTGTTTTCTAGAAGTTTTAAGCACCTGCAACACAGGCTTTAAGATGAAAGTACCTTCCCCACCGTAACTCACTATAGAATCATAGAATCAGACCCCAGAACTTCTACACGTGTAGATACTCCAGAACTTATACACAAGCCACCTTGAGACAAGTCAAGCTGCAGATCTTGCTTGACTTGAGAGCATGGAGGGACCATCACTTGCGCAGCACAGCCCCCATCAAGGAGCTCATCTAGCTTTTCCACAGCCTCCTCAGATATCCACAACCTGGAATAGAGGTCATGAGCACCTATGGATATTCAAATGGGGCCATTGGTGCCCTGAAGTGGCAGCATCTGAATGCTCATGGAACTTGTTAGGTGAAGTGATAGTTTTGGTTTACATCTCGCTGACAATGATTGACTTTACAGAAAATACATCCGCATGTGGCACTCCTGTTAGTGAGATCAAGAGAGGGGAACACTTGGAGAGAGGGCTGCCCAGCATCCCTACAATAGATTGGTGGTTCTGGAAGGTCTGCACAGCCTCTGCCCCTAGGTGCTGGTAGTCTGGGCAAATTAAGGGGTTGGTGTCCTTTGTTATGGTCACCAACCTAATCATCAGAATTATTGAAAATGCTTTAGGACTATACTTTTTACTCATATCTGCTGTCTGGAGCATTGACTATGCCTGGCCTTCTCCTCACTCCTAGGCTTAGAGAACGTTTTATGAAGAGAGATAGAAAAGTCTGGAATTCATTACCTGAGAGAGGAAATCAATAAAAAGGGACAGACTGGAATATGCAAGATAGTCAGAGGGCAGAGTGCACTGGGGAGGCACTTCTGTTCTTTGAGGCTATGTTCTAACTGCAAGATCTGGAATACTTCTCCATCCTCATGTGGTTATGAGGTTTAAGGTGAAGGTGGAGACATGCAATCTTTGACTGTCCTCTCTGCTCTGCGCTGGCTTCTATGGCAAATGAATCTGAATGTGAAGAGCAAGAGTGCTGGTAGCATCCCCTAGCCGAGTTCTTACCACAAAGGAGGTGGATTCTCATGCTTTTGGGTGTTTTATATACACATACATGCACTGAAAGAGAGAACCTGCTTATCTGCTCACTTTTTTTTTCTCTTGCACCTTATTTAGTCTCAAAAACAAGTGTGATGGCATGGAATATTTTACTTGAAGTTTGTGGTCATCTGTGTCTCACCATTAGCTGGTGGAGGCAGAAGAAGCAGTAGCTATTGCATTACCTAATGCTTGTCTAAGCCTATGCTTAGCACTTCTATAGAATGACCCATCGTAAACAGGAGAGACAGAGAGTGCCTTCACACAAATTCACCTGTACACAAAGACACCTTCCTAGAAGATCAGAGGAGAACCTGCCAACCTGCTCACACCAAAGGGGTTGTTCAGCCCCGGTAACCCACTCAGTCCAGTGAGCTCTCGCACTGCTAGACAGCTTGGTTTTATGCAGGAGCAATTAAGTGTGAGGATATTCAGTGTGAGAGCTTTGAGATGAAGGAGTGTCTTCCTTCTGATCTGACAGATCAGAAATAGGTGCCTAAGCGTGGGAGAACAGGGTCATTCTGTAGTGGCTAGTTTGGGCATCTCTCTCTTACCATCTGTTACGAAGCCCATTTTGAGATGAGTTTAGCCCAAAAGCTTGGCACTGCAGTAGCTGCATATCTGCGGGTTTAGCTTCTAAGCCAAAGCCCTCCTTTTTCATTGCCTAAATGTGCTTAGTGCCTCTGGAAATCAGGTCACGTACTAACTTCTTATATATGAATATGGCATCTGCAGCCTTTACCAACAACAAGTTTCTATTTTCTTCCATCTCATTGATAAAGATATTGAATAGCACTGAACTAAGAATAGATCTATGTGGAACCCCGTTATATAATGATGCCCTCTGTGCAATTACTTTTTAGCTGGATCAGCCTTTTCACGCCGGTTGAATGATGCCACACAGATTTTACGTCGTGTCACTTCTACCCAGAAGGTCAGAGTACGAGGTAAAATTTCCAAGCTCGGTTATATTAAGCAACGTCCTTTAGAGACAGAACCCTTTTTGTTTCAGCAAAAGATGTAATCAGTTCTATCACTAATTCTCCATGAAAAGTTATTCACTGGAATGGATCGTGCTACTTGTCTTTATAAACTTACTGATTAGATCCCATTCTACTCTGTATCCCACTATTTTGTCTGGAATTAATATAAGGTTACTAGGGTTTTACTTACTTGGGCAATGCCATTTAAAGAAAAATACCACTGTGGTAGATGTTTTCCAGACCATTCAGTCTTTGACAGCATTATAGTATTTTTAGAAGACCGTTCCATGAACAGTAGAAAGAATTAAACATTATTTTTGTTTGCGTTTTATTTTCAACTCACTCGCTGCCGTCATCCCAGCTCTCTTCATGACTTCTTAATCTTTCCCTACCATGTCACAGAATCACAGAACATTAGGGATTGGAAGGGAGCTCGAAATTCAGCCCAATACCTCTGCTACAGCAGGGTCACCTAGAACAAGTTGCACAGGAACCCAGGCAGGTCCACTCTGTCACCCTCACTGGGAAGAAGTTCCTTCTCTTATTGATGTGGAACCTCCCATGTTCCAGCTCACACCCACTGCCCCTTGTCCTATCACTAGATGCCACTGAGCAGAGCCTGGCTCCATCCTCCTGACACCCAGCCTTCACATATTTATAGACATTAATGAGGTCACCCCTCGGTCTCCTGTTCTCCAAGCTCGAGACCCAGCTCCCTCAGCCTTTCCTCATCAGGGAGGTGCTCCACTCCCTTCATCATCCTCATTGCTCTACGCTGGACTCCACATCCACAGCTCCACATCCCTCTTGAACAGAGTGGCCCAGAACTGGACACAATACTCCAGACGTAGTCTCACCAGGGCAGAGTAGAGGGGGAGAAAAACCTCTCTTGATCTGCTAACCCCCTTTCAACTCCACCCCAGGATGCTGCTGGCCCTCTTGGCCAGAAGGGTCCACTGCTAGCTCATGGTCATCCTGCTGACCACCAGGACCCCCAGGTCCCTTTCTCCTACACTGTTCTCCAACAGGTTCTAGTTCACAGCACTGATCCAGTTCACAACACGCCCAACTACTTAGGAGTATGGGCCAGACAAGTCGGCCTTTATCTGGTTGCTACAACTGTAAAAGAAAACCTCTATTAATACTCAACATCAAAAGAACCTCCTGCATACGCTCCATGCAACAAAACCAGAGTGTGGTCACTTCTGTCCAGGGAGCTGCAAGGGAGCAAGAAGCAGGCTGCCCCCCTCCAGGCTTTGCTCTCTAAGAAAACGCTATCAGGTGCTGTTGCCTGTCACAAGCTTAGAGGGACTGGCATCTCCAAGTTTAATCAATGACAACTCTTCTTCTAAATCAGGTTACTGAAAGGAAGGCGGCACAACCTGCTCAGTATTTCAGTGCTTTAGCCTAGCGGTTATGGTTGCAGTCACGGTGCCCCCCCACACAGACACCTCATACACCAAGTTTTCTTTCTAGCCACAGACAGCCCAGGCTGGGATGTTGGACTATACAGAAGGTACTCATGAAGGCAGCTCACACAACAGCAGCACTGCATCTAAAGCTCGTACCTGCGCAGGGGTAGAACAACAAGCAAATAAGAAAATGAAAGGGCAAGTCTGTGAAGCCCTTTTGAATCAGCTGGTACTTCATCATCGAGGAGAAAAGAAACTGAGGAAACTACTGCCCAAAGCAACAGCACAGAACGGGCCAGCTCAAAGCAGTTACTTCCAGCAGAAATATCGGTGTGTGAGGCCCAGGAAGATCCTGCCAGAGATACTCCAGCCTCAGTCACCCACTGAAGA
This sequence comes from Phoeniculus purpureus, assembly GCA_028565055.1. Classification (NCBI taxonomy): domain Eukaryota; kingdom Metazoa; phylum Chordata; class Aves; order Bucerotiformes; family Phoeniculidae; genus Phoeniculus; species Phoeniculus purpureus. Next base: position 2,720,947 of record JAOXOE010000776.1, on the reverse strand, counting down.
GCAAGGAAACTGCACGGTCATGAAAAGAGGAAGGAGGAAAGCACTCTGGATGCTAAAAGACTGCACTGAATCTCTGCTGTACTGTAGTTAACTCTCCTGGAACCTGGCCACTGCAGCAGCGCAAGAGCTGGACTTCGTTGAAAGGTGTTGGACGCTGAGCAGTAAATGCCTGGCTGATGCAGTAGGAGCCAGGACCAGCTCACAAGAGTCAGAAAGAACTACTGCCACACTGTGGTGAGCTGGAAAGGAAGGTAACGTCGTTCTCTGTACTGCAAAAGCCTGGTCAAAGAGAATCATAGAAGTCATTAGGGATTGGAAGGGACCTCGAAAGATCATCTAGTCCAATGCCCCTGCCACAGCAGGACCACCTAGAGCAAGTCACACAGAAACACACCACTTCAAAGAGAAGTGAGAGTGTTTTATCCTCTTTGGGAACAGCCTGCTTTAATACAGCGTCAAATACAGACCCAACTGCTGGGAACCTCACAGTTCACCTTATGCAAAATAGTTGAGCTGACACAGTGCCACGTTCACGTAGCAAGGGATGAACCAGAAGAGGGAGGTAAATGCCTGATTTTGTCAGATCAGCAGAAGGAAAAAAAAACCCAGAGTGAGGTTATTTAATAGATACCTAAAAAACCACGAAATTCATAGAATCACAGAATCATAGACTCATTAGGGACTGGAAGGGACCTCGAAAGATCATCCAGTCCAATCTCCCTGCCACAGCAGCATCACCCAGACCAAGTCACACAGGAACACATCCAGGTGGGTTTTAAATGTCTCCAGAGAAGGAGACTCCACAACCCCCCTGGGC
>JAOXOE010000776.1:2634567-2720030 GCA_028565055.1 Phoeniculus purpureus | reverse complement strand
CCCTGCCACAGCAGGATCACCCAGACCAAGTCACACAGGAACACATCCATATTGTTTTCTAGAAGTTCTAAGCACCCACAACACGGGCTTTAAGGTGAAAGTACCTTCCTTTTCTCCAGACTAAACAACCCCAGTACTCTCAGAAGTTCCTCATAAGACTTGTTCTCCAGGCCCTTCTCTAGCTTTGTTACTCCTCCTTTGCACATGCTAAGCAGAGCATGTCCATATGAAGCAAAGAACGTGAGTTTCTAAGAAGGAACCATGAGTTAAGGTTTGCAAAGCTCATTTCACCAACTGAAACGGGCTGAGATGGTACCCACTGACATCAACCACTGGTTTTGCTGTCTCAGCAAGGAAGGTTCTATCTCTGTAAAGAACTACCCAGCTGCATGACTGCAACATGTTTATCCGCAGGCACCAAGGAATAAGAACAGTCTCTTTAAAGGAGGCTCAGAGGACACATGTACTAAAACAATTCAGTTAAGTGCAATGAGCCCCTGGCCTTTGCTGACAAAAACCCCAGCAGAACTGTAGTATTAAACAGACATGAGAAAGGCTTCCAGGCCATAAACAGGTTGTGCAGAGATTAACAAGGTCTGTGCCTTAGTAAGAGCAGCCTTAGCAGCTTCCACACCAAAAGGTCGGTGATTTCTGTTCATCTCCAATGCCATCCCACTTTTAGTCACACCTTTCAATTTCAGGAAGGCCTGAAATAGGCCTGTTTGGTGTTAAGGCACATTCTGAAAGGACTTGCTTCTAATGCCCTCACCTGTTCTGGGTTGCCAGGAGGAGCAGAGGGTTCCTTGCCAGCTGGTGAACAGCAGGGGTCAAGAGAGAGGGGCAAAGCGAATTAGCCCACTGCTCCCAGCTTTGGAAGGTCACAGTGGGAATGTCATGCCATAGAGCCGCAGTGGTGCACTCAGGGTGCTAATCCTTTCCTCTCTTGTACGCCAAAAGCCTTTGATGAAATTAAAGCTACCAAAGACTGTCGCTCCCGTCAGCTCAACTTAGCTCTGCTTCATGCATTGCCATAGCCTCTGATGATCTCCCTGCACATCTGATGCCTGAAGCAGAGGGGTTAACATGAAGCTTTATTGTGGTACAGCAAAGCCACAGTTGATGTTCAGTGAGTAGATGAGGGCAAGCCTGCGAAATAAGGAACCAGATTTTTTCCAGCATCCTACCTTACGCCTCCCTCTGCATGACCAATAACAGAGCTTCATACTCCTGAGGACAAAATTTCCAGTGTCAAACAAAGTTCACCATCTAACCTGAGAGTTTCGGTCATGGTTGGTGACTAATGAGGTCCAGGGAGGTGCAGGTTACTGCTGTTTGTACAGCTTTATGGAGGAAGCTGTAAGAGTGTTCTGCAGATGAAATCAGTACATATTTGCACATTAATGTAATTTAACCTGAACTCATTCCATCGTTTAAACCTCTGGAGTGGCAGGGAAGACCCATGAGCAAACAGGCAAAGAACATCTTTATTATGTGACAGTCTATAATGTGTCAGACAACTAAGGCTAGGTAGTAGATCTGAGCAAGAACAAAGATGACTTCAGCAAAGAAATACCTCCAAGGTACTCTGTGCTACACACACAGAAAAGGAGAGGTTTGCCCAGCAAATGCAGTTAAATGGTGTAACCTACTCACTCACTCCCAAATGCCTTACTTGCATGGATATACTCTTTACCCAGAGCTGCTTTACCAAAAAGCAGGTGTTCACCCAAAACCCCAGAGGCTTTTGGAAATGCCCTGCAGTTAAGAGCTGTCATGATCACTATTTCATAGAATCATAACGGATTGGAAGGGACCTCAAAAGATAGTCTAGTCCAATCCGCCTGCAACAGCAGGATCAAACAACGCCAAGGACTGCCCAGTTCCCTCCAAGGCAAGGTTACTCTTTTGAAGTTTGGTTACCTCAGGCCTCTTCTGCTTGTTCTGCTGATCCAAGACAAACTCATCTTGCTGGCCCAAAGTGGTGACAACAGGTTGACTCTGCTGCTTGGCTTTGTACCAGCTCAGCCTGTACTTCCACAGATGGTGCAGAGGCATAGCAAGAAATCTTCAGTGCTTCAGCTAACTCAGCAAATGAGTACAGGCTGGATGAGCTTGTGACACACATAGCCTCAAGCACTGATTGTGGGCTCATGGCCTCACAAAGGCTCCACAGAGATGGCCCTTCAAGCACAGTGCATTTCAGCAGACCTGCATTTCCAGCCCAGCCACAGCCACTGAGTGGCAAAGGCACACCTTGATCTGTCTCACCCACCAGCAGCAGATCAGGGCTCAGTATGAGCTATCCATTGAACTCAGTGTGTGTCCCCAAGCCATGCTGAGCTCCTTGTGGTCACCACTGGGCAGATCCAAACATATGGCCCCAGTCCCCACCCTGCTGTATTCACAGCCTTGCCAGCTTTGCCCAGCTGAAGTTAAAAGTTTTTTAACAGTAATAATGAACGTAGCTGCCCCAAGATGGTACTGAACAAGTAGCCGACAGAGCTGAGTCAGATTGAATAATCTCATACAATAACCTACTTAGGATTAAATTGTCTCCTGAGCACATCATCTTCAGCAAGAAGAGGCAGAAAGAGAAAAATAAATAACCAAACACATCCTGGGAAGTGACTAAGAGCATTGGTAAGGGTTGTAAGTTATAGGATTTCCCATCATGTCTTCAAAGTGAAGCTGCACCAGGCAGGATGCAATGCTTTCTCCTACACAGCTCCTTCATTCTTAGCTGCAGTATGCATGCAAGGACATCACTCTCAGCTCTCATTAGCCACAGGACTGCTGTTACCCAGCCTTTTGACCACAGCTACAAAAGTCAGCAATTCCAGAAGCTGTCTGGACCACAAGTACATATTGCCTGGACCTCCTACACATCTCAGATGTGCAGCATGTCCCATAAATGTGATCCTGTGCTGCTCCCCTGGTCCTAGCACAGGTCCCAACAGCTCAAGTACAGGACTGCTCCACCAAAGCGAGGGAAGCACATTGCTTCCTGCCAGGTTGACTGCAATAAAATTACTAAAGGAGCTTCAGTGAGTATAAGAAGCCTCTGGTAAATACTGCACAGGCTTGTTTAGCCTGTGGCTCTTTACACGCACCCACCAGACTCTTTATATGTTCCAACATAGTGTTTCTTATGGAGGATAGCGTTATGCAAGACTGAGCAATGAAAGCCGAGATTGTTACCAGCTTTAACAGGCTTTGGATCGTGCCAAGAACAAGTCCCACTCTGTTTTAGTTGCTTCAGTATGATATCCCACATCTTTTCTAAAATAATCAGATGCTCCTACACTGCAGTCGGGAGTCGAAGACAAACAACTAGTAAACAGACAAGCAACAATCTCTTAAAAAAGCTGAGAGTACTGCCAAGAATAATTGTAATCTGATTTCAATTGTGCTTGTCTCTGTGCTTTCTCTGATCTGCTACAAGACCTCAGTTTGATCTACCAAGTGGTTTTTCAGGCTGTGGGTCATAGATTACTCCTGAGTGGACCAAGAAAAGCAAACTGATTGTCAGGCTGAGATACACTGCAGACCTACATCACTGACCTACACCAATCCATTAGCTCATCTGTGAAGGAGTTTCACTTCATTACTGAAAAAATTGAGTCTAGACGGGTGATATCTTTAGTTTAGGAAAAAAACCCACTTAGTGAACTATGACCGGAACATCAGTTCCCCACTACCTACAATACCAAAAGCATAACTGAGATGAAAATAAACTTCTAATAGTTTCTTCAACGTAAAGAGATTTCTACTGAACAACATACTGGGGCACTCCATCCTGAACAGAAGCAGCCCATGTACCCTTTGCTGTCTGCCACCACAGAGATGAACTGTAGGAGCTCAGTGTGCTCTGCTCTGTGCAGGAGACCAAGAAGTGCCGCCACGCGTCCCTCCTCCCCTGCTCACTGCAATTCCAAAGTGACAGACACAACAGTGTTTTGAGGCATGTAATATAACACATATGCACCAGAAGCAAAAAGCAATCCATCTAAGCAAAGGGCTGGAACAGCACATTTCCCTGAGGAAGAGAAAACTTGGTCTATCAGATTAAGGGAGCACAATATCTGCTAGCACTGATAAGGGTGACCCAGACAACAGTGTGTCACAATACTGTCCCACATGTCCATAGGTGGTCATCCAGGAAGTCAACTGCTATCTACATGACCATCCAGGTTTAAAGGTATCTGGCTTTAAGGAACTAAGTTCCCAGAGGCATTTCCCACTGCCCCCACTGAAAGGACTCTGGTTTATCCCCACCTTAACTTAGGGCTCCAAGCTGTGCCAAATCAGCCACTTCCTTTCCATTTTTCCTAGGCTGATGTAGCTCTCTTTCAGAAATGGCCAATGGAAAAGAAAAAGCCTCACTGCCCCCAGATGAAGCCCCAGTCTGAGCAAGTGCTATAAACAAAAATGAACAAAACAGTGCCTGAGCAGGAGACAACCTGCTGCACTGTTATTAAAAAGGGCATGATTGGGGTGAGGAGGGAGGTCAGAAGAACAGCCCTTCTAGTCACACCAGTTAGTAGTTCATACTACAGTTCTCACGTGCAGCCTTGCAGCTTCTATACTCATTGTAGCTTCTATACTCATTGTAGCTACACCAGGACTGCCAAGAGTACACAGCACAAGAAGGCTTGTGAGTCACAGAAGCCTTCAGGGAGCAAAAGTAGGAGGAGGCAGAGGGCAAAGGGTTAATTTACACCTTTCTGCTGGAAAATAATCATTGGTTTTAACAGCTTCCTGCAGAAAATGGGGAGGAAAAGGGAAATCTACCACAAACTGGAGCACATATAATGACTGCGACACCTCAAAAACTCTGTCCAGTATCTCTCCAAACCCAGCCACATCCATGCACTGATAAATACAGCAGCAGAACTCAATTTAAATACAATTAGAGGAGACTGCTCCCTCCCTGAGCACTATTTGGGAGTCAGGATGGGTGGTGGTATGCAGCTGTGCATTAGCAATCCCCAACACACACAGAGCAAAGCTGTAGTTTGGCTCCAGTAAATTCTGGCAGGAAACTCCTCTCCTGGTACCTCTGAGGAAAGAGGTCAGACCAGCTGAGTGGGAATGATGTGCCTTGCTCCAGGTCGGTGGGGATTAATTATGCAGCACTTATTACAGTGAAGCAGAACTTACTTCACTTGGCCTAACTGTTGAAAGCACAAAGGGACAAGAAGACCCATCCTCCTGGGCAGGTTGCCACGACCACACAAAGCAGCCAGTTTCTCAAAGACTCAGCACTAAGCAGGCCATGCAGCCACAAAATGACAAAGCCAGAGCAAAGTCCTTGCCTCTGCAGGGTTCTTGGCTCAAGGTGCACAGGGAGACATGGGCGTGGAGATTCCATCAACTACTGCACTAATGTTCTTCCAACAGGACATAAGGTTGGGATCTCCATTCCCTTCCTAGAAGGCAACCTGGAGATAAATTCAAAGCTGAACCACTTCAGTTCTGTCAGCCATCCCCCACCAGCCTGGACTGCCACTGCTTTTCTCTTTGGAGATTTTCTCTTGGCACATGGCATTGATCAGGGAAATTTATAGTTCCAGATTAGGCAAATCAAAATTAAGAGATTCATTTTTTTAGTGGTTAAAATAGAAGAAAACTAAACCAAACATGATACATAGTCAATTCTGCTCTTACTGAGGTTCTAGCTTCAACTCTTTAGTTTTGTGGAGGGAGGGAGAAACTCACAAATGAAAAAGCATAACATTAAAAATAAAGTCTGTGATCTGTGTTTTGTCCTTGAGTAGAAAACGGGATGTTTCTTTCATTTCTTCAGACTTGTGGATGCTTTTGTGCCTTCTCTCTACAGAAATGAGCAATCATCCCACTCCTACAGCACACAGACCTTAGTGTTAAGAGGAGACAGAAAGTGGTACAATCTTCACAGAGATCCAAGGGAATTGCTGTGTTCAAAGAGATGCAACTACCCTAGGAGGAACATCTGACAACCTTCACAAGAAAAGAGAGCTCAAAAGAGCAGAGGGATAGATATCCTGCAGAAAAATCCCAGCCTTCCAAGCCTTATGGAGCCTGATGACTAAGCACAAGTCTTCAAGCAGGTCCCAGCACTTGCCTCTCCAAGACCTTGGGCTAGTTCAAGTGCAGAGCACAAGTCACTGACAACACAAGACTTTCCTCAAGCTTTCAACCAAGCCCCACTATTCCTTCCATTGTCTGCTCCTCTAGTTATGGAGTCAGCAGCAGCCTCCTGAGGTGGACACTCACAGCAGAGTGTACCCAAACACATCCACACAGAGTACAGCTTCCTCCACATAGCCAACCCAAAGAAAATCAAGTGTTCTTACAGGTAGATTTCACCCTGACCAGCAGCAAAGCTACTGGATCTTTTCCATGATGGTTTCATCCTTAATTCTTCTCACCACACTTAGTCCAACAGATTGAAAATCAACCTCAGATTTAGCAGTCAGATGGTCAGGCTTCATCGTCATCACCTTCCCTGAGATTTACATCTACTCTGTACTGAATGCTGGTGTTGACTTTTTTAAAATCCACTTTAAGGAAGCAAGTGACCACAACACTGAATGGCATTCCTAAAGTATTAGAATTCTGAGAGTAAGCTACATAATGAACACAAAGGGTAACTCAATTCCAAGCTAGCAGTCATAGTTCTTCACATTTCAATTGTTCTTTGGCGAAGAAATCATCCCTTAAATCAGTGTAGGTCATCAAGCACAGAATGCTCCATAAAAATTAGCAGTTCCTTTTTCCCGGGAGCTTAGGAAAAACCACCACCACACACAAAAGCAGACATTTCAAAACTCTGTTCTGTACTAGAATGACACATCCCCCATGAAGGGGCCAGAGCACGCAGGATGGAGTCCTTGAATTTGTCACTATGGCACGTTGCATTGGAACGTCAGGCCATTGCTTTGGAGACAGGGATGTGCCATGGAAAGCAACCCCCTTGTTAAACGCATGATCTGTCTTCATGTTTTAGGGCAACATTTCACTTGACGCGGTCTGTATTCACCTAGGACTAGCATAAGTCACGGAGTGTAAGCTGTGGGCAAGAGATGCACCAGTGGAATACAACAGTGCAGGCTCTGCATCATCAGAGCCTGAAAACAGTAAAGGAGAGAAAGGTTTCCATAACCCTGTCATCTAGTGACACTCAGTGAAGACAAAGTCCAACAGTGAAGACTAATCCAACAAGACCTATAGAAGAATGAAATATCTTATTTAGTGACAAAACACCCTGATCTCAGTGGCAGTACTGTGGCTGTCATAGCTTTACACCAGCTGCTTCTGTTCAGCCAGGGACTTTCTCTATAGGATGTAAAGTAAAACAGCTGCAACAAGTGATCTGACATCTTCAGAGGGATAATATTTCTGACAGTAAAAACATGAAGCCAGCACAGTGATTCATGCCCATTTATGAACAAGACACTGCACTAACTTGCTTGTTTGCACGTGAACATTACTTAAGCTTGTTGTGTACCTTGGGGTGATGAGAACAGCTTTGGAACTGCTGTTCTGTGGCCATGATGCCTTACAATTCACTACATTTCATCACTCATTTCAGAAAAAAGCATCCACAATTGTAAGGGAGACAGTGAAGCGGATCACAGGAGTGTTACATAAAAGCTATTGATATTGTTTCTCCGAATGCTCATGAAATAAGCCTGACAAACACACCAAAACGTTTTGCTAAGTGACATAGTACAACACTCAGCTCTTCAGAACATATCAAACCTCAGCTGTGCATTGTGCACACACTTGATGCTGCCACAAAGGACCACGGAGGAAGTGGTGATCAGATAAAGGGTGCACATTCAGTCCTCCAGCAGCAATGCAGAACAGCACCTACATTTCCTAGAGGCAGTAGAAACAGAAGTATTTCTCATACTGATCTAACATTCTAAAATCTACCCTATCAGCCTATTTCTGAGCAACATCTGGAATGACACAGGGGTCTTGTTTATTAACACAGTGAGGAAAATCTCCACCCTAGCACTACCATCACAGGCAGTCACAACAAAGATAAAGGAGAAGATATCTTGTTCTTCCCACTTTGCAGATGGGAAGTGAAATACCCAAATGCTTTATGTGGCCACACACACACACACGTCTTTGCATTTTGCGTTAGAGGCAGGAAAAACAACGCTGGGGAGGAAATATCACCAAAAAAGCGCAGCAGATACTTATGGGCAGATCATCTGCAAGAGAGGGCGTTCCAAAAAACACAAACGAGCCCATGTGGCCAAGTACAGGGATAACGTCCTGGTTTCACCCACACCTTCTTTCCCAATATGTCTCTTTCTTCATCAGCTAGAGATCTGATAACAATTTTACACTGAAAAAAAAGTAAACTTACATAACTCACAATTCTCCCATCTGCTCAGCGCCTGTTAGCTCACAAACCATGGAAGTGTTTTAACTGTCACGAGAAGGGATGGATAGACACAGAAAAAGTGACCGAGGAGCCCTGTTTTGGTATATGGACTCTCTTGGCGGCAGTGAAATCTGTCGATACATGTCATTAGTTTTTAAAGCCCAGTGGTTTTCTCTTTTGGATGGGAGAAGAAGAGTGTGCTGAAGACATGAAATACCAGCCACTTTAATCCTTCAAGGGTTTGAGAACAGAGTTTGCTCTTTGATACATCTAGTTCCATAAATCTCTAGACACAAGGACAGAAAAATCAATAGGTAAGAGAGATGGATCACTCACCTGAATGGAGAGAAATGAGTCAGCTTGTATCCGATTTGTCGACGGGGCCCAGGCAATCTGTCAAAATGCATTTTTCATTGGGGAATAATCCCTTTAACCAGGAGGGAGAAACCACAAACGCCAAGGAGGTGAAAACTTGGTGGGGGAAAGTAAGAATTCCCAAAGCATTTTAATGGCTGTTGTTCTTATGCCAACACTCAGCTCAAAAACAGACAGGACAGCACAGACATGTCATGGCTTCACTGCTGTATCACACGCTAACCCCTCCACCTCTATGGCTACCCTACACTGCATCTGCTACAAAAAGGAAAACTCTACATCACTAAACAAAAGGTCAGGATTTCAGAACTTAATTGCAAGAGCTTCTTATCCCAGCCACTCAAAAGCATTGCAACTCAAAACCAACTTCAGGTTGTTTAACATGGGAACAGACTGAACTCTTGTCCTGCTCTGGCTGTGCTTAGGGGTTTTTTTTTTTAAAACCCCCCCACACACTGGAAGATCCATCAGGTTCCTCAGGTAAAGCCAAGGAACACACCAGAAGAAAAAGGAAAATGCCACACAGGACCTGGCCAGATGTCTGCAGCACCCATCTCTGAAGGAAGGGCTGAATGACATGTCCTGCAGCACTGCCACCCAGCCACACACCCCACAGAGAAAGGGAACAGCAAAGGCTTTGGCTTTTACATTTACAGTCTCCTCCACAGACTGCATGTGGCTCAGGTTTCCCTTCTAGTGACTCAGCTGCCTCATCCTCATTATTTTTAGCACACATGATTAAGATGCTTCTCCTGTTTTCTCACACTAGAATTTCACCCATCACATCTTGTGGTCGATCTAAGGGGTGGGCTTTTCTCTCTCATTTTCCTCTCAATGCATTTGGTGGACTAGAACCTACTTAGGTGTTGGACTGAGGCTGCAGGGAGGAAGGAGAAGCAGGTGGTAAAGAACTGGAGATGCTTTTCCTTCTGCTGCTTCTGTGCTGGTGACAATTACTGAAATGCCACACTAGAGCCACCCTCTCTGAAAAACTTGAGCGGGTACAAATGCAGCAGCCCATCTGCTTAGCAACACTTGGTGCCAGCAAAAACAGTTTCCAAGCCTCAGACTGAGGTTTGCAGAAACAGCAAAGTCACATTGGGTTCCAAACTCCAAAGACAGGCATTCACTCACAAAGAGGGTCGGGCAAGAGTGACCTTCCCACAGCAGGCAGGTGCAATAAGCCTGACACTTATCTTTGCCTTTGGCAACATCAGGCATCAAGAACAACTTCCTTTACAGTCTTCTGCCTTCACTGTTCAGGTGCATCCTCTTCCTCTGCTCCTTCAGCACAAGCACTCTGTGCAAACACACTTTTCCTAGAGCACAGGAGGAACAACTCTAATTTTGTGTGCCCAGGTGGCATGAAAGGCCAGTGGCATCCTGGCTTGTATCAGGAACAATGTGGACAGCAGGACTAGGGATGTAATTCTCCCCCTATACTGGGCACTGGTGAGGCCTCACCTCGAGTACTGGGCAGTTCTGGGCCACTCACTTCAAGAAAGATATCGAGGTGCTGGAGTGGGTCCAGAGGAGCAATGAGGCTGGGGAAGGGACTGGAGGGAAATCCTGATGAGGAGAGGCTGAGGGAGCTGGGGCTATTTAGCCTGGAGGAGACTCAGGGGGGACTTTATCACTCTCTACAACTACCTGAAGGGAAGTTGTAGACAGGTGAAGGTTGGGCTCTTCTCCCAGGCAACTAGTGATAGGACAAGAGGGCAGGGCATGAAGCTCCACCAGGTGAGGGTTAGGTTGGATGTTAGGAAACCCTTCCTCATGGAACGGATGATCAGACACTGGAATGGACTGCCCAGGGAGGTGGTAGAGTCCCTATCCCTGGAAGTGTTTAATGACAGACTGTGTGTGGCACTTAGTGCCATGGTCTAAGTTGTGATCTTAGGTCATGGGCTGGTCTGGATGATCTTAAAGGTCTTTGCCAGCCTCAGTAATTCTGTGATTCTGTAATCAGACACCAGCTTCTCCATCTTCTCTTCAATAGCCACCCAAAACACACGTTCAGATTTTCCCAAATGCATTTTGACATCGGACCTGCTCTCCAGTAACAGCTCCGTAAAATTTAATCTCTATGGCATGAACTACAGCTTGCAAACACCCAGTTACTGGGCACTGATTTCATGTTCTCCCAGTGATTGTATTTACCTTTCTAGTATCAGCCTGTCCCCAAGGGTTCTGCTCACAGCAGCTTTACATTTCCTTCCCATAGCTTCTTCACCACACTGAGTGAGCAATGAGCTCATTTGCATTGGTCCACACCAGGACTCTGCTGACCTAACACGCCCAGGGGAGTGCTGGTCATGCTTGTGCTTGGGGAGGTGGTGACTTGGCCTTGTCAGACTGCTGGGCAGGAGCCCAGGAGGGAGGCACAACACAGGCTGACAGCATGGTGGAGCTCCAGTGGCTTTATGGGACCTGACAGCAGGATTTCTTATGCCTGTCATCCTTGATGCCAGCAGCTGCAAGGATTCATCATGTTAGCAAAACACAAGGAGACCTACCCTGTGGGTCACTCTACAGGTCAGGATATTGTAGCTGTCTTGCATAATGTGAGTTAAAGCACTCCAGGGAAACCTAGTAAGAGATTAGCTTTAAAGACAGGCCTTAGGTAAAATCCTACCATGGGAACAGCATCTGAACACTCTGCTCACATATCCTCGCCAGGATATCCAAGGTGTAGCTCAGACATAGCACCCCACAGCCCTGCTTTGGCCTGGAAAAATGCAGAACAGGTGAAGCTCTTTACTTCAAATCTGCTTTTTCACATTTCAAGCGTAGATGGGGATCAGTCCAAAATCCAATCTAAACAGACATGGCTGAAGTCAAAGCAGCTCTTGCTACTCATGCCAACCCAGGTTGCTCCACATGGTGAGAGGGTTCTGGCACTTGAAATTCTATGTGGGTCAAGTGGAATTTCAGAAATGTTTCTAAAGAGAAGAGGGAGACATTTGGAGGAAAGTTAACGAAAACTCTGTGCCAAGTGCTAGAAACTGGCACAAAAGGCTGGAGAAAGTCAAGAACAGGCAGAAAAAAGACAAAAGAGATGGCTAGAAATGCTTGAGTGATCATAAGCAAATGATGTTTTGTTATGTGATCCAAAGCCCTCTGCCATGGGTGCTATATAGATAATTATTAATTATGTTGTTGATTATCTGTGTGAGCAATAGAGCTAATGAGCTGGTTCTTGCAGGAGATAAATACAGCTTCTAAAGAGCAGGGCAACCATTCTGCCAAAGGCAAGTAATTAGAAGCATTTCTTCTCTGCTGAAAGTTTGCTTTTTTTTTTAACCTGAGGACAACCAGTACACACTGTATATATTTTCTATTTAAAACCCACTCCCTCCACAGTCCCAGTAGACATAAACTGAATTTCCCTTAATGGCTGGGCCCAATTAGCTGGAACTTGGAGCTCCACTTTGTAAGCAGCAGGGTTCCCCTTTGGAGGCTTGGCCCGATGGGCAGGAGACATCCAAAGGTTGAGGATTAAAGCTGCTTTGTTTCACTAAGCGTGTACACCATATTGCAGGGTGGTTGGCATGGGAACAGAGCTATGGAGGAGCCCACAGTGCACAATAAACAGTCTCCATAAAATACAGAAGCAAATAACTGGTGAGATGAAGGGTAAACCCTTCACCTATCACTGGGAGAGCTCAGCAGATGAAGAAAGAAGGAGCAGCCCTTCATGCATGTCTGATAAATGCCTGCTTCCAGGATTTTTGTTTTAACATTACTGCTCTAAGCCTTCAGCATACGTGTACCAAACCCATTCCACTGCAGTGTATGAATCATGGGGATCCTAAAGAAAGTTCCACTTGAGCTACTTTCACCATTTATAGCCTTGTGGTGGTTTGGGTAGGGGTAGAGTTAATTTTCCTCACAATAGCCAGTATGGGCTCTGTTTTAGATTTGTGTTGATCTGTGTTGGTAATTCAGGGATGTTTTAGTTACTGCTGAGCAGCACTAACACAGAGTCAAGACCTTTCCTGCTCCCTCACACCATTCCACCAATGAGTGGACTGGGTGTACACAAGAAGCTGGGAGAGAACACAGCTGGGACAGCTGACCCTGACTGACCAAGGGAAGTTCCAGACCATATGACACCACACTCAGTGTGTAAAAAAGAAGGAAGAAAGAGAGGGTGATGTTCAAAGTGATAGCAGTTGTCTTCCCGAGTAACCACTCTGTGTGTTGAAGTCCGGCTCTGCTAGAGATGGCTGAACACCTGCCCACCAATGGGAACTGGTGAATGAATTCCTTGGCGCTTTGCTTTGCTTGCGCATGCAGCCTTTACTTCACTCATTAAACTGTCTTTATCTCAGCCCACGGAGTTTCTCACTTTTACTCTTCCGATTCTCTCCCCCATCCCACCAGGGGAAGTGAGTGAGTGGCTGCGTGGGGCTGAGCTGCCAGCTGGGGCTAAACCATTACAAACCTTGTTTGCAATATTTCTCAAGGTGCTGGTTAATCCCAGAGCACAGCTTAAGAACAAGGCTGGCCTGGGGCAGGCTTATATGTTCAGCATTACACAGGTTTCTTTGCGAGACTCATCAGAAAAATCTTAAAGCTACTTTCTGACAGTAGATGCTCAGGCCCTAATCCAGCTAATCAAACACAAAAAGACCTGTTCTAGTCAACAGAATTGCTTGTGCAGGTTAAAGGAGCTACACAAATATCTGTTTGGCTTGAGCACTGAACAAGCAAAGCAAGAACCAGTATCAGCTAAGTCAGTCAGTGAACATCATGTTCTGGATATGTAACCACAGATCTGTCTGTATCATCATACCCACTGTGGGATTTTTATCTGGCCAGCTGGGCTAACACCCTATCAGTTACAGCACCTCACACAACACTATCTGGTCTCATGTTCAAGAGGTGACAGGAGATGACCCATCCAGAGGTGACGGAGTGGACAACCACTGCTAGCCATATCTGCAATCAGACAGAGCAGAGTGCACTAGCACACTGATAGTGGGACAGATGGAGTGTCTCAGACAACAGTGCTCACTGCAGCTGAGTCACCTCACACCTTGCAGACCTTGCCAGCCAGAGACACCAGCCATTTCCTCTAGCAGCCCTCCATGTTCTGTACTGGGACACACTGGTATGAGCAGGGAGCTCCTTATAGAAAAAGGAGGTGGCTCAGCACACACTGTGACCTTGCTGTGGGCAACCACCCATAAGTGGGAAACCTGAAGACATCCAAGTGCCTGTGTTATGAAATGGAATGTAACCCTCAAACTCTGAGCTCTAGGAACATGTATGGACACATCTTGCTGCAGAGATAGCCACCTCATCCTCTCCAGGAGCTGTGAGAGGTCCCGGGAGGAGCCTGGGTAGCCAGCAGTCAGTACCCTGTGCTCACCCCAGTGCTGGAAGGTCATGGGCCAGAGGTTTAAATTTCCAGCTAAAATGCTGTCCAAGTTTTCATGACCCCCAACAGGACATTTGACCTGCAGCTAAAGATTAGCACCTTCGTGCTTAGGGCTAAACACAAGAAGCAGTTCTCCTAACTGCAAACTTCACTGAAAAGTAGTTTTAATCCCTTTCAGCAAAAACCAGGCTGTAATTCATTCCCACACACAACCTGAGATCCTGACGCTCAACTGGCCCTACTGTACCCAAGTAATTTAAGCATTCCCTGCCAGGAAATCAGGAATTGAACTTATATCCCTGCTTCTGCATAAGAGAGGGAACTTGGGGGGAAAGGTAGAATGGGAAGATGATCAAACAGTGGAAACCTGCAACTTCTCTCCTAACACTTTTCTTTGCCTCTTCTATTCAGCAACATGATTTGCAGACAAAACAAAAACAAACAAATATTTACTGCAAGTTTTCCTTTTTTGCTATTTCATTCACTGCTTTGCTGACAGCCTGGCTACAGGATGGGCATTGGTCTTCTGCAAGGGCTGCAGAAAGTCATTCTTTGTTACAGGCAAGACAGACTAGAGTTGAAAGGACCACCTGCAGACCCTGAACTATGAACTATAAATAACATTCAGGTTTTTTTCTCTCTAGCAAATGCAGAGTCATATCTTATGCCAACCTGGCCCTAAGGCTTTCTGACACAGCTCTCTGTCCATGATTTTTAACTGTGCAGCAAGGAATTCAGCCTTCAGGGAACAATTTTTTCTTAGTTTAAAGAGGAAAGCCCACGGTACACTGCAATAGGAACATTGAAAAGGTTAAATGTAAAAATTAGCAGCCTGGGCACTGACCTACACGCTGCCTCACCCAGCCAGGCCATTCACTGCCAGAGTGCCTTATGCATTCCCCTACATTTTAAAAGGGTCAGATAAGAGCTCCCAAAGAGGCTTACAGCTGCCAAGGAGATCTTGCTTTTTCCTCCCACTTCTGTTCTTCAGTAGCTATATGTTGGGAGCAGGGCTCTGCATCCTGAGGTTATTGAGCATTTTTCTAATAGATCCACATGCATAATAAATTTTCTCATTAATGAACTGATTTGAAGCATTCACTGCAGGGACCAGGAATCTGAAGACACATGCTTATGACTGGTCAAGTCACTCCTACAACACTACATCGCACATTGTGCTGGTGAAGGTCCCATTAAATCTCCTCACACTTCTGCTGCTTGTTCTCCATACTCACCATTCCTGCAGATCTACGGGAACTACGTTTTGGCTTCATAAGTACTTACCTATGGAAGTCTGTTCTAATTCCTTACAGGCCCTTCCCATTTGGGACTATTGCATTTGTTATTCACATTAAGGGAGTTTGCGTTTCTAGCGCTAACTTTTTCAGGGCTTGAATTATCTGGATCACAGCTCATCTGGATTGTGGCTAAAGACTGTAGGGTTCACTCTGAGGGTTGTTACTAGGCTGCAAAATCCCAAGACTATGGTGTTTGCTTGCTATTGCTGTCCACAAAGAGAGAATCACAGCTGGAAACAGCTGCCCTGAGCTGCTAAATGAATATTTCCAGATCAACCAGGAGTGTGCCTCCATGCTCCAGCACCCAGCGCTATCTTGTAAACAAATGCCCTTATATAGGTCTGTGTGGGCAAAGTTAATTATCTCCAAATAGCTTCCAGAAGCCTCAAATCAATTTATGAAAACAAAAATTAACTTTCCATATAAACATAATTACAGTAAGACAACAGTATCCAGGCTGGTGCTAGCGCTGTTTTTGGAAGCTGGGCAGAAAGCCAAATGAGTTCATTAGGCAGTGTAATTAATAATGGTTTTCCTCTGCTTTAGGAAGCCATTTATGGCCCTGAGAGGCAAAGGTACTGGGGAAAAAACCCACAGCTGACAAGTTTTAAAAGGTGCTTCTGCAACAATGATTTATTTTAGAGTCTCTGTGTGAGTATACATCATCTAATGAACACTAAAAGAGCAGGAAAAAAAATAACACTGAAGCAAGACCTGTTCACTCTGCTCAAAAAGGTGCCTCAGAAAGCTTTGCTTGAAAAGGAACTACCAAGTTTCTCCACAAAAATTTAGCATCACCCACTTCACAGTGTAAAAGGAACCTAGCTAGCAGCACAGATCCAGATACCCTGCTCAGTCACCTCCCCATATTGTGCCATGAGCCTGGAGCTGTGCAAGATCCTCATAATGTAAGAAGAGCCCATGAGCAAACCTCATTTCATGGTTCTGATCGCAGCAAAACACCAAGTAGTTTCTTAATCTGCTTATTCCCATCAGCTGTGAACTTTAGTCAGTTATTCACAGGCTGCGGGCAGACAGGCACTCTGCAAGCACCAATCACGCTGTCTCTCAAAGTGCTTGCTGGCAATGGATGTCTTCCAGCTGAAAGAAGACATCCATCACCCTCTGCCCCACCACACCCAGAAAGCTTGTGCTGATGGTACCAAGAAAGCACCAGTTAGTGATGACAGACACAGCAGTGGATGATAAAGCTGTAAGAATGCAAGAGGCGAGTTGTGTTTCACTGTGCAGTCAGTTCTCTGGAAGCAGGTCAGGACAGCATAAGTCACTAAATGTTCTAGTTAATAGGAGAACTTGAAAGCAAAGACAGCACCCATCTTATCATCAATATCTACACATCCAAAATAGTAACAGCATGCCCTAAATGCTCATCTTTCTCTACACTCTTGTAGAGCTTCCTTGGAACCTCACACAGGTTGCAAAACAACATCTTGCAGCAAAGAGGCTCTGACTTGGCAGCTGCCAGGTGACCAGCTGCTGTGCTGTCACCCATCTAGCAGCAACAAAGCCACCCTAACCCTCTCATACAATAAAGCCACAGGGGGACAGAATATCAGGGATTGGAAGGGACCTCGAAAGTTCATCTAGTCCAATCCCCCTGCCAGAGCAGGATCACCTAGACCAAGTCGCATAGGAACATATCCAGACGAGTTTTAAACGTCTCCAGAGAAGGAGGTCCTCAGCAGCCGTTGTCACTTCCCAAGTGCCAGCTATTCTTGACACTTCTCCATTCCCCCAAGTCTTAACTGACACTATGTGGCTCAGGGCCAAAGGAATATCTGTGTGTGCACATCCCAAAGCCAAGAAAGCTGGCAACCATTGTCCCATGACACCCAACTCAGCTTCTTCTCATATCACAGAGGATCTGCTGCATTTCCATGTACGAGGAGCTGAACCACACCAGAAGCAGAGCCAGGGTCTCACCACATATGAACAACTGGGGCTGGGTGCCCCAACAACCCTGGGCATTCACTATGTGGGGATTCCAGGTTTCTCTGCTTGAATTCCTCTTTTTTTTTTCCTAGGGCAGCCTGGCCTAGTGAGAGGTGTCCCTGCCCACAGCAGGGGGTTGGAACTAGGATGGTCTCTGAGGTCACTTCTAACACAACCTATTCTGTGACTCTTACTTGATTGTTCCACTTTCCTATAGCAGAGGGAAAAGAGCTCACTATGTATTGCCTGATAGAATACCCAACCCATCACTCAATCCAGCAGCCTGCCTTGCAGCACACCACAGCAGAACAGTGTAATCTATTTATGAATGACAGCGGAACCCCTAGATTGAATTACAGGGCAGGTACTCAATCAGGCAGGATGTGTAGCTCCATTCTTACAGGCTGGAGGATTACAAGAGCGATAGGATACATGCTTTCCTTCCACATGACAGCATCTCTCTCTTCTCCCCACCCTAACCAAGAAACAAGCAGAGGCTGTACTTAAGAGAAGAGGATTTGCCATGCTCAGGACCCCCAAGAAGGATTAGGGAAAGGTTGTAGAGAACACACGTACAGAGACAGCTCTCCTGTATCATCCTCAGCAGAAGGATTATAAACCAACAGTCTGCGCATGGCAGGGCAAACACACCTGAGCTGCCAGGAGGAGGAGAGGCTGCAGCTGGAATTGCTGGCAGCTGCTCAGTGCCACACAGCCAACCGCTTGCACAGCGTGTAGAGTGAGATGACTGCAGCACCTGGTTTCAGCAGAGCCTGAAGACAGGCTTCACAAGTTTTACAGGGCCTGTGCAGTGTAGAGAATTGCAAGCAGATGAGACTGTACTCAGCTGTTTTCTATATTCCACCAACACAAGGTTTATTATCTCCTGCTGCACTAAGTCATGCACAAGCAGAGGACAGGAGGCGTCTCTACTCAGAAGAGTACATCACACACAATGTAGGTACTCATTTTACCCACTGCTGCCATTCCCAGGCATGTTTGCTGTAGCAGGTCATGACAAGCAAATAAGGGAGTTTATTGCTTTGAGGCTAGGGAAGAACCACAGCACACAGATGCGAAAGTCATCGGATGGAAAAAGGCTGCAGTCCAGTTCAAGAAGAGTGTGTTTCACATGATGCAGGAAATTCTCTATCTGATGCAGCAGGATTACATCGTGTCTGACGGCAGAAGCCCTTTGTGCTCTCACTTGTAAAGAAGGATTACTGTAGATCTGATCTGCAAGAAGGATTATTGTGTTTGAAGCGGGTTGAGTACAATCAGGATAAACTGAAAGGCAGTAATTCGCCAGTGGAGGGTTTCACTGGATTTGTGACGGAGCAGATGGAGAGCAGCGTATCACAGAGATTAACAATGATGCATCCACACACCAAGAGAACACCCCAGACCTCCAGCATGAGACACAGGTCCACCTCACAACTGCTCACTGGCCAGGTTGCTCAATGAAACTCATTTCTGAATTTGTAACAAAGGTTCATCCATGCAGTTCTTGGAAAGTAAAAGCCAACCTCTCCTACTTCTCTTGATTTCAACCCTTTTCTGTCCAATCTGACCCAGCATCTATTTTCAGCCCTTCTCTGTTTGGAATGAACATCTCTTTATTTATAATGAAAATCTTAATTCAATTTGACAGTGATAAACATGCAATGTATGCTTCAAGATCTTACATTAACTCTGGGACCCGTAACTATTGCATTCTCCATTATCAATATTCCAATAACCTTCCCATTAGACCTTGTTACGAGAAAATTGAGTTTTCATTGAAATCTACAGGACTGGTCTGTTACTGCAGGAAATCATATCAGGGAGGATATCACAGCCATCTTAGCACAACACCAGCCACTTCACACACTGGGTAGTGTTTATCAAGATATTGGCTATAAATCATTGCCATTGGAACTGCAGAAGGCAAAGCTGCCTGTTGGGGTCATGACACAGTTTTTTTTTTTACTTCATGCTGGGTCATCCCCAGATTCAACAATTATTTTAAATCCCACTCCATCTGTGAGGGGAAACCCTATGTGTCACCACCTGACCTAAGACATCACTTTCAGCTCAGGAGTGAGACTCATGCCAGCTACAGAGTCTGCAGCCTGTGGACTGCAGATAACCCTCACAGCTCCTCGTCTGAGCCACTAGGAAGTTTCTATGCAGGTTTGGCATATAAAGGCATCTCTTCATTAGTATCCCACCTCCCCCCACCCCAGACACATAATTCATTCTCTCCTCTTTCTCAACAAATCCTCCCTCCTAGAATCCATTCTAAAGGAAAAGAAAAAAATCTGCAGCAGATTTGCTGCACTCTCAATATTTGACAGAAGGGAGAACAGATTGGGACTCCATGAAGAGTGACTCATTATCAGCAAATAGTTTTAAGTGATGATTGTTTCATCACCACCCACCCAGCTCTTCCCTCTGTCTTCAGGCTAGCACAAAATCTCCCTGCAAGAGGATGACAGAAAAGAAAAATTAGGCAGACAACCTCACCTCTTGCTTCCCCTCCCAGGAACAAGAGCAGAACTGTCTAAAAAGGGAATGAGCAATTTGCTTCAAAAACCTTGGGAGCTTCAGGGTTTCCTGGTCTTCCAAAAGCAGTGTGTGACATTGTCTCCCTTATTAACCTACCCAAGAAAATGCTTGAAAAACACTGTCAGATACCTTCCCTTTCCCTGTGCAAGCATATGCTGAGCCTAGCCTTTAGGGACACAAACACTCTTGCAGTCATTTTGCAGAGAATCCCCTGCTGTAGGATCAAAACTCAGTTGCAGAGTGCCAGTTATGTTGCTGTAAATGAGCATTAGTGCATTTGGGATGCAGCAGAACTCATGCCTGAAGATGAAGAATTCAATACTTAGACAGACACATCCAAACCCCATCAATAGCAGGGTACAGAACATTACAGCAGCAAAAATTAAACCCTTTCTATGTCATGTTGCTCTCAGCAATTACTTCCAACAGTGAGCTGCTTGTGGGAGAGCATGTGCAGAGCAAATCTAAAGGGATAAAGAAAGGCAAATCATCACACACACTGTACTTCAAGAGGACTTTGGAATCAGGATGACCTGAGGAAAACCATACAGTAAAATGGAATTGTTCTGCTGGACAATTTTCAGGACAGCCTGACACAAGCAAGGGAGAAGGCTAGAGAGAGGGCCAGAAGGCAGGGACATCTTCCTACAGCGATGTCTTTCCACCCACACAGCAGCCTCTGAGCTGAGGTAGCAGGTTCACAGACTGGGCTTTCCAGGATCATGAATGACCTTTCTTGTCCAGTTCCCCACACAAATAAGTTGCTTAAAGTTCCCAAATGCTCTCAGAAGGATCTTCTGCAGCAGAACCAGCTCACTGAAGAGCTATTTCCACCACCTCCTCAACACTCACCAGGCAAAGAAGCATGTAGGGAGTTCTGTTATCAAGGAATAATCACATCCCCAGGGCATTACTGAGCATGAAAGGCAGCTGTACCTCTGATCCTCTGGGTACAACTGCCTCCTCACAGACTTATGCTCCCACCTGCCCTAAAACTGTCTTCAGTGCTATTATGAAACTGCTTGTACCTCTACATTGCTGTAAATTATTGAGCAGTATCTGAAGCCCTGGAAGGCATTACCTTGCAAATCCCAAATAATTTTAAAAAACCCCACCCCTTTCCATTCACTTCAACCTGGATATTCCAAGAACAAGCAAATCCCCACAATATTAAACACAAACCTACTCCTAGGCTCAAAAGTCCTATCATTTGAATACCGAGATGAGCTTGCAGGCATTTTGCATCTCAGCTAGCAGCATGTGTTTTCTTTTGCAGGTTTCACATTGCTACCAAAGTTGGAGACAGCCATCACTGACTAATCAGCCAAGCAGTTATACAAAATGAAACTATTGGTTAACCGGTTTGGGTTTTTTGTTCTGAGGGCTACCAACCTCAATTACTTTCTGATCCAAAGAAATAATTTTGCAACCTAGTTTCTCCTCCAGGAATTTGAGTTAGGAAGAATTCAAAGCCAAATGTGTTTTTGAAATTATCCCAGCTGTCCATTGTCAGGCAGAAGCAGGTCAGCAGGTTAAATCCTCATCCCTCCATGACCTTCCTCAGGACTGAATCAGAGAAGACAAAAAAAACCCCAGCAAAGAACTTCAAACACTAAAGCAAAAGGACATTCATGCTGGCACTTGCCACCACATTGCAATAAGGGATTTTAGAGGAGAACTGAACATTCAATGACTTTCAGTTATTGGCTCTCTGCTGCTATCCCTTAAGACATCTTTACAGCATGGAGGTAGGAAGCGTGGAGAGAGAAAAACTGCAGTCAAAGTGATGCAGCTGACCTCCTTTTCTGACAGAGGTAGAGTCTGAAAGTCTCCATTATCCAATAACTCAACCTGTATAGGGTCATGCAAATCACCACAGAGTCCAAGGTCACCCTTCATCTCCATTAGCATTAGCTCTTGTTTATTTTCCAACCTCTACTCCCACAAAGTCAAAAGGCAAAAACAGAGCAAGAGATACCATCCCTTTCCCTGGACACTCATTGCATTATTAACCATGGGTTTTAAGCCAGGTTTGCTCTCTGTCAGCTGAAGCGCCATTTGCTGGGGTTTTTTCCTTAAGACAACTTTGCCTGAGGGAATCTACTCTTTGTTTTGGCTTAACTGAACACCCATTAATTTTATAAGAACAGGCAGGGGGAAGGGCTTGTGTCTCCACAGATTTATAGTCTTTTCGTGCCAACTGGGAAGGAAATTCTCACATGCTCGTGTAGCATCAAACTTCTCCCACAAAGCTCATATTTACAGAAGAATGCAAAGTTCCCCAAGGGAGTCTAGGAGCTGATGAGACTGTGAGGATCTGTTATTTATATTATAATAGTGCCCAAGACTTTTGAACATCATACACATTCAGGGGAAGATGCAGCCCCTCCCTGACAGGGTTCATGCTCATAGCAAGTTATTCGCTTTCACTGAAATCAGCAGGAGCTCCACTTGCTGTTCTGGAACAGAGCTAATAGTTCACACAACCCAGAGGCAACCTGATGCCTAGCCTGACCACTCCTGCAAACAATGAGCCTACTCATTCAGATCATATCTGCTATGCCCCAACTTGCCAAACAGGATTGTGGTCAAGCAACAGAAGGGCCATGCTGTGCCAGATGAACCAGTACACCCTGGAAGCAACTCCACTGAAGTCACTGGAGCTGGTTGTGAAAGAAATGTCTGTAATCTGATTGATTTTACAAACGTGTTGAATTCCTGAGAGGACACTGAATCAACAAGCTGCTGACAAAGCTGGTGTCACCACTACTCCAAGCCACAACCGATTCATCACAGCCAATGTCACCAGTTTTCCACTTGCTAGGGGGCACAGAGCAAAGATAGGCCTGCAGCACACTTTGCCCTACAGCCAGAGAACATGTTTTTCCGTAAGAAATCCTTTACCAAAGGGAAACAAGTCATTTCACACACCTAAAAGGCACCCACTGAGCTTACAGAGCCTTCTGGAATGAAAAAAAGTTTATACAGACATTCATTTTCCTTTAATTCATGTTGTATAGGCCCAAAAAGTGTCTGGAGCAGCTACTGGAGCTTTCTGAAATATCTCCCTGCAAAGAAAAGGAGTGGAAAGTAAAAAGCAAATACTATTCAGTCCAAGGGAAGTACCCAGGATGGGTTGAAGAAAGGATAGCCCATTAAGGAGCAAATGCCTAACAGCCCTTATTCCATCTGCAATGTTAGAGCAGAACAAAGAGAAGAGGAACTGATGATTACTGAAAGGAAAATGTGGATTAGCATGAAGAATGCCTTTTATACCAAAGAACAAATGTTGTGAATAGGAGAGTCCAAGGCACCTCAGTTCTGAATGTCTACAAAGTGTTCCTTAGGGACACACAACTCTGTGCAGGCTGAGAAAATGGACTGGGGTGTTGTTGAGTTGCTGTGTCTGGGGTCCCTCCCTTCATGGGGTCCCTCCATGTCCTATCATCAGATAAATCTTGAAAAAAAGCAGTAAAAAAAAAAAAATTGAAACATTTGCTGCCAGTGGAGCTCTGGGTTAGACCTGCAGGGATTGATCACCACTACATCCCAATCCCTGAAGCACATACCAGACAGGCTGCATCTGAATGACTGAGCTCCAGAAAGCAGCTGGAGTCTGCTCAGGGAGCAGCAGAGCCCTTCCATCCTGTCACCAGATTCCAGCCTGTCTGTCTCGTGAACACAGACCACAGGCAGCACAAGCAGAAACAACTGTATTTTCCCAATCTTGCCTGGGGCAACTCAGCACACAGGATTTAACCAGAAGTGCTCTTACTCCCAGAACAAATTTTCACACAGCTGAGGCTCTTCTAGAGGTGATCTGAGCATCCGTGGCCTCAAGGCAGCAGATTAGTGCTTACCAACTCCTTTTCCACATCAGTTTTAACTTTTTATTATTACTTTTTAAATCTGATATGAAGCAGGGTCTGTTGTCATACAGAGGTTTCTAAGTGATGAACATTTGTCTTTCTGCCCACAGAAAGCTGCCAAATCATAAAGCTCCATCCTGTTTGTAAAGCAAGCTCTGGGGTATTATTTTTCCTGAAGTCAATGATGTCACAGAAATACTACTTGAAAACAGAATCTAAAATTACACTCTTGAGTGCAACACATTCTGGAGTTTTCATTGGCACTGCTAAAATTGTTCTGTTGTGTTTTTCTGGCACAGGCCATAGTCAGATAATTGCTTGAGGCTAATCTTGAGAAGGCAAAATATATACAACCAACACAATTCCACTTCTGCTCCATCTTCTATTAAGAAACAAATATTCTCCACAGTGTGAAGTCAGGTTATCTGTGCCAACAAATTCTACTAAATGGAGCAGAGCGAAAATGAGGAGCAGGGGTAGGGAGTGCAATTTTGGCAGGACCAAAAGCTTTTGTGAATTATTATGTAGCCAAATTGCGACTTTTTTTTTTTTTAAGGAAAAAAAGGCTCTAACAAGAAGTCAAAGAGTTTTGTTTAGTCTGAAAGATTTCTTAATTCCTTTTCCCCCCAGAAACATGTGTGAATGAGGGAGAAAAGGGAACACCTAAGCTGTTTACCTTGCTCTGGCTCCAAGCTGAACTTCACAACTCCTCCAGATGAGTTCAATCAGCCAGTTAAAGACCTCTCCACCTCCTAAACTGACTGGGTTATGAAAGATTTGCTGCCCAGCTTCAGGTCACCCTATTTCCAATAGAAGAAACTCAGTACCAAGGGCAGGGCACACAAAGCTATGGTGATGAGGTGGTAATAAGCAACGCCAAGTCCAACTTTCAAGAATATGCTTGCAATAGCACCAGCTTTTTTGGGCCATATTTTGTGTAATTCAACCAGATATTCATTTTACATTCCGAGAAGACAGGAGTTTTCACCTTGATTTTGTTCTTGAGTCAGCTACAGCAACTTGTTGCACCTCCTGTGTGCATCCAGATACTCCTTCAGGTCAGTACCTTAAGATACATAAACAGCCTTGCTTCAGCTAAGCAATGTGTGTGATCTGAGTCAATGTGTTGCTTTCACAGACCTTTTACAGAAGTCAAAAAAACCTTTAAAAGCTCCATAAGTAGCCCCTGTCTGCAAAGAGCTATCATATAGGAAGAACAAGGAAGTATGTAGGACCCCCAGACCAAGGTACTGCAAGAAACCAGAACACCTAGCTTGGGTCAGAAATCATCCATCGTATTTAGTCTTTCAAAACAATACAAGCTAAGACTGCTGTAAGAAAGGCCAGCCAACATCCCAGACTCAGGATAAGAAAACCAAAGTGTTTGGCAAAACCTGGCTGCTTAATGCTGAATATGGCAAAACTGACTTCCTTTCTGAAGAGAAAAGCAAAAGCCTGCAGAAGAGAAGAGGTGGATAACACTGAGGAAACCACCTTTGTGCTCGATATCAGCTTAGTATCAGTTCTTAAAACAGTTTATTTGATATCAGCAGGACCTTCTAACACAGGATGCTGTCTTAGTCTTCAAGAATGAGCTCTGAACTAGCCTGTGAGTCCCAAACCCAAGCAGCCCATTTTACAGGTGATAGCCCAGCAAATACCAGCCTTCTGCATAAAACCAGCTTTCCACATCTACAACTGGGACAAGACACTCCATTCCTACCTCCCCATGTATTAGTATAACAACCAATAAAATTATCTAGAGTGAACAAGAGGATGTAGGAGCTGTTTGTTTAGGCGTGTTTTCAATACTTGAAGTGAAACCACTCCATCCTCCAGCCAGCTACAATTTCTAATTAGAACATGAGCAAATTCAGCTTCAGCTGACAGTGAAATGCTTGAAATAGCCACAAGCCATGGTAATTTGGGATTCTGGTTTCTGTCCTCCTCTGTAATGCTGACACTATAGTATGCAATGTCTGCAACAAAGTCAAGTTTGTTCAAGATAAGCACCTGACACCATTTATTTATTTGCAAAGGGACTATTTAACAAGCTCTAGAAACAGAAACAGGCAGAATAGAGTTCTATGATGGACTTGAATTACTTAGTCTATCAAGGAGAAATTTGCACACAAACCCTCTTCCCAACACAAAACTCTTCAGATAACACTCATCAAGGCATGCTCGGTTGAGGGACAGGAAGTCTGTTTAGGGCCCAGGAAAAATTGAGTGAAAATGCTGAAAATTCTTTATAGCTCTAAGTTCTGGAATAAAGCCAAGCAATAAAAAAAAATAATAAAAATCATAGAATCCTTAAGGTTGGAAGACACCTCCAAAATCATCTAGTCCACCTGTTGAAACTAATCTTCCTACCTATTGAGGAATGATGCTACAACTGCACCCAGAGAAATGTTGCTTTCCCCTGAAGGTTTTTATGACATTCTGTTTGCAAATATTCTAGCAGTGCAGTGATGCATGTTTTTCAGATGCCAATAACTATTTACGTTTCTCCTGAGCAACATCTCTATGAGCTGGGATCTTTGTTGGGACCCACAACAATTGACATCTCTTTCAAAGCAGTACTGCCCAGTGGCTATTTCAGTGACCCTCCAGAGAAAAAAAAGCAAAGATCAGCATGTGTGCCTTCTTCAGCAGTTTATCTAAGCAGTTTACCCCAGGCCTGCAGGACAGAGATGAATATTTGAACAAAAGCCCACTGATTATGCTTGCCGAGCTTCCCGAAAGGAAAAAGATGCTATGTTGATCTCGACTGCTGGATTCCTTCAGGGCAGATTGTTATGCCATAAGGTAAGAGAACACTCTAGCTAACAACAAGCCCTTATTTAGTTTGTCTGACTTGGAAAAGCCCAAAGCCAGCCACTCCTGCTTTATTTTGGCACCTTTGCTATGGGTCCCAGCTGTAGCCAGATACTGCAGAGCTGTGGAAACATTAAAGAGAACTGCAGCACACTTCATCAAAACTCAAACCCCAGATCTTCATGGTTTGAGTGAGTATCCAAGACAGTTTTGTGTCACCTAGAGGTTGTCCTAATTAGAATAAGCAGATGTGTAAAAGAAGAAATATATGCACAGCCTGAGCGTGCAGACACTGAGGGAACACTGCAGTTGGGCTTCAACCACACACTCAATGGCTTACTTTTGCAAAGCTTACTCTTCTGATCTCAGGTTGGTATAGGAGCACAATGCTGAAAATAAATGCAAATTAATGAAAATGTAAAAACCAAACAACAACAACAAAAAAGGGCAAATAAAAGCAGACAAGCCTCAGCACAGAGGTAGAAGTTTTAGGAGCCTCCAAGGAAACCCAATGATCACTTGTTTGGATTCCCATCCTCCAAGTTCAAATCAGTCTCTGAATTTGATGCCAAAGCGAACTAGAATACCAATGCTAGCCCACATCAAGCTCCACAATGTAATAAGCTTATCAGCTGTATTCATGTGTGCAGTCACCTATGAGCTGCTCTAGTAGAACTCAGTCAATAGAGCTCAGAGCTGACATTACTTAGATGATCCCTGCAGTAGTAAATGGCATAAAAAAAAAAAACCCCTTATAAAAGTGATGAGAATGTGCTGCCTTCTCCCAGCCTGCTGAGGGGCACAATGTGATCCTGGCCTAACATATGTTCCTGTTCCCTTAGAGCCAGGGCTAAGTACTCCATTCAGTGCCAAGAACTTATTTCTGCAGTAACACAATCAGGTAAGTCCCTGTATGCTGCAGGTCTCACTTCCCGGCTCAGATGTGCTTCCGAAAGAAAGGTTTCCAAACAGGAGGTGCAGATCTTGAGGGGCTGCACAGCCCTTGTAGCACAAGTTACACAGGAGGAACATACAGCAGTTTCAAGGATGTGAAGCATCTGGAGAGCTTGGTGCCCTCTCTGATGTGACTAGTGTGGAATACTCACCCAATATTCAGTGAAACTGAGAAAACAGTCCTAGTCCCTGCAGCATATCTAAATCTATCCCTAAATCTATCAGGATATCTATCCCCAATATCTGAAAAGGAAAGTGAGTGCTGAAAGCTGCCTCCTGAGTTGCAGGGATTACACAGAAAGGAAATTTTTATTTATTTTTTTACTCTCTCAGTCTCTTGCCTGCAGGCTACAAGAATAAAAGAGCTGTGCTTTGCAAAGTGAACAAGCTGCCCTGAGGCTGACAGATGCAGGGGACAAGACAACTCAGGTTAACACCAAGGGGGCTGGAAGACTTTGGTGAGAAATGCAAGATGAGGTACTACCTGTTGTCTGAATTTGCTCCCTGGCTGGGGTACAAAGACTGGACCTGAATAAACTAGGGCAAGAAAGGGCTGAGAGGCAGTGCCAAGAGCCCTGTGCCTTCCTCCCTTCATTCCCCTCACTCTCAAAGCATTAGAGCAGTGCAGGCATCATCTTCAGCTGTGGTGGGGATTGACTGTTTTTGAGAAAAAACAAAGGAGTGGAGGGAGAAGAAACCAAGAGAGTTGCAAGTGTAGGAGATGTGCCGTCAGGATGAAGCTGATAACTTTGAAACACTGCCGTGTAGAAGTCCAACTTCAAAGCCAGGAAAGCTGGAAGCAGGAGTTCTCAGAGTTTCAGCATTTCATAAGGACTTCGGTTGTCTGCACAGCACTGTACTGCAGTCTCACATCAGTGTTTCTGCCAGTATTACAAGGAATTTCACTGCAGGTGAGTGATGCTTTCAGAAAGACAGATGTGCAGGAAGGCTGCATAAACAACATCACAGCTCCACTAGCTAACTCAATGCTGTTCTGGGGTACAGATTAAAGCAATTCACAGCCTTTACCCATCCCTCACTCCAGAAGTAGCCAAAAGGTGACAGTCAGCAGTAAGGTCAGTGCTTTTACCTTGTAGTTGTAAGACAAGTAATGGCAACAACCTGCAGCTGGTCAGGAGGTCTGACCACAAGTTAGTTTTTTTCATTGCAGTGTCAAAACAATCAAAACTTTGCAGAACACTTCAAACTGTTAGAGTTGACAAAACTAGAAACAGTCTGTTATCCTCCCATGAGGCAGCCTACTTCTTGTTTTGACAGAATAGAGAGAACTTGAACCCCATTTTCCTAAACCACCGTTCATGCCGCGCTCACTATTCACCTTAAATCAAGGTTCCCACATTTGTGTGGCTCACAGAACTCTGATTCCGCAGATGAAAGCAAACAGTTAGAAAAAAATGAGTTGTGTGAAGATCCACAACAGGGGATGAAAACAAGAATCTACTCAGCCTACTCATAAGAAGCATCCTAGACCCTTGTCTCCATCAATATTAGCCAGATTCTCCAAGATAAGCTCTCTGCTACAACCACCAAGTCGTAGTTGAAAGAGAGGGGTAAGAACTGACGTTCTTCAGGGCTTGCACAGGTAGAGCAGAACTGCCAGTCACCAGAAACCACCAACTCTGGCTGACCCATGTGGGTTACAGTGACTAAACAGCTCTCTCACTTGTGTCTCAGAGGAATTTTGTCACAGCCAAGCACCAGCCCTGCTGTCAACACAGGTTTGCACTGTGCAGGGAAGGCAGGAGGAGCAACTGCTTGACTCCAGCTGCTGTATTTTGGCAGTGCCCTGAGGCCCATGTCACAGACAGGAGCCCTGTGAAGCCTGAGGCTGTACAAATACAAGACAGACAGGTAGCTCCAGGCCCAGGACACAGGTTATTTCAGTTAAAGATGAACTGGGGAACAATGAAAGAATGAAATGAAACTGGGTAGCATGAACAAAGCAGCCCTAGGATACCAGCCACTCATTTGCAGATTGCAACAGCTGAAGAATAGATTTAGATCTGAATGCTCACCAGTATCTGAGACGCTGGCCTCATTGCACCCTTTGGAACAGCTCTAAGGCTTGTGCAGCCATTCACTGAGCAAGAATAAACCTGTTCTACTGAAGGAGCTGGAGAGAGGGACCAGAAATGCAGAGACACACAACAAAGCAGGAAAGTTTCTGGCTTTGGTTTTAAGTTAATACTGGGGACAAGAGAGGTTGTCCCACAGGCATTTACTGGGTGACATCCTGTTCCTGAAAGCACACGGAATACATTCTGCTTAGAAGTGGCAAACAGCAGTGAAAGCTGCAGCCCTGACCAACAACAGGGAACAGCAGCATTTAGAAAAGAAGCAAGCAGGTAAGCAAAGGACTGGAAAAAGGTTAGGGAATCTAAGTGACTACCAACTTCTTATGACAACACTGGGACACTCATCTGCTGAACACACCGGTGACTAGCATGGAAATCCCAGGGAGATGCAGGGAACTGGAGCAGCAATGGAGTCATGACATCTAATCTGGGATGACACCTGCCTCTGGCTAGAGCAATAAGATTGGTTTTTCCACTACTGGAAAGATTGCTGTAGTCAGGCCTGAAGATGCTCAGAGAAGAAAAAATGTAGCAGTGTGGAGAGCAAGCAGTGAGGAATTTGTGTTACACAGAAAGATGAGGTACAAAATTAGATATGGCCTGAGGAAAGAGCAAAATAAAACCTAGACAATGCTCTTTTTGGATCACGCCTACTGATTAAGAAAGGAGAGACACAACTTGGGAAGACAGGACAAGTTTCTTTTGTTGATTATGCTGATGTTCAAGTAGTTGTTTGGCTTGGTTGTGGTAAGACACCACTTCTCCAGTAATTCAACCTGTTACTGGAGAAGAGAGATGGGCACAAGCAAAGGCACAGAATGAACAGGTCAGATCAATTAAAAGGGAAGACACCTTAGAAAGTCAAAATCAAACATGTCCAGTTATTCATAGATCTGAGTCTGTAGATGGTTGGACTCGATGATCCTAGGGGTCTTTTCCAGCCAGAGTGATTCTGTGAAATTTACAACCAAGAACACTCAAAAATGAAACATTCTGCAAAGACTGGGTTATTTGTACGGCTTTGGTTCACACACTTCCTGGCAGTGAAAGGCCTTTTACTGTGGTAAAGACAGTGTGTCTCAAAGTGACTTGCACAGTTAATCTCTGCATCTCTGCAGACTTCTGTTCTATCTCTCCATACAGCCCCCATCCCCACAATTACAGACCCTGGAAGGCAACTCAAATACCAGAAGACTCAAGCTCTCAGTTGCCAGCATTACATTACATCCCACCAGAGCCACACCAAACAGAGCAACCACCAAAGCCTGGAGACAAATCTCAGAGCTCACTCAAGATCATCCAAGTCTAAAGAAAAGGATGCCCCTTCCCAGTACATCCCAACTGTGTCACTGCAAAGGGTCAAGACAGACTCCTGAGAGAGTCATAGGCTTCATGCTGTCACTCATATTAATGATGCAATGCTTTATTAATTGGAGTTTTCCTGAACAGCATGTGTAGTATCAGTGACACTCATAATTAAATAGGCAGGCAGCTCTTTTTTTTTGTAAATGAGCAGAGAGTTAATTGAATTCTGGAGTCCCTGTGATCAGCTGTGAAATTTATACCTGCAATTTGTGCAGGCAGCAAGAACTAGAGCCTTTGGGGCCTTGTTATTCATCAAAAATAGGCTGATTTATTTGTGCCAAGTATCTCTGTAGGAGGCTCTTGGGCCCGATGTACAGTCACTTTCCTCCAATTAACCTCCCTGGCCTAAAGGGAAAAGAGAATTAGACATCTGTTAAAAGCACAAACCTAGTCTTGAGAAAGTAGGCACATTTCAGTGGAAACCTGATCTCACCCAAGTTAACCTCTGGCCACCAGGAGTTGAGGACTTCCCAGCATGAATTATGTCAAGAACAGCCAAGGCAAACTACAGAGGTGAAGTTACTCACAGATGACAGGAGGTGGAAGGGACCCGGCATGAGTCAGCTGGACCAGTCTGCTTCAAAGAGAGCAGGTTTCACACTCATCTTTTTTGTGACCAGCTCTCATGTTTTAAGATCTCTACTGCTGTTAGTACCTTAGAAACCGCTACCTCTCCAAACATCTGATTTTCGTTTCTCTTGGCTGGCCCCACAGAAAACCTCCACAGGCATAGAGCCAGTTTAGAAAAGTGGTTCATCTTTGGGTATATTTTGCTTCTCATTTTGTTTTTGGCACCAGTAGTGGCTCCCTCACTGCTATTCCTTGCATCATACAGCTGATACAGCCCAGAGACCCTTGTGGGTTAACTCATCACACTGGATCTCTGCAGGAACATAAAGGAGGTCATGGAGGTAAACAGCATCAAAGACATTAAAATTTGATGTTTGAGTTCCAATACCCTAGACCTGACAGATCAGGGGAGTCCTTGGTTTACGGACCAGGTTCTGAGACACATCACTTAGCTGTCAACTCCTACAGTGCAGCATGGTCATTCCTCATCTCCCGTTTTCTCTCTCATCTGTGCAACATCCAGTTTCCAAAAGACTGTCAGTCACTTTTCACGCTGCCTTCTTTCATTTGCTGCTTGATGCACATGAGGTTTTGTACAGCACCTTGAACTGGTTCACGTGTTTATGTTACATGGGTTGGGGATCAGCACAAAGCTCTGTGCAGTGACTGTAGGTGTTTCTCAGTGTGAGGAGTTTTGCACACTTTCAGGAAACTTTCCAACCACAGGCCACATTGTATTAGCATCTCACGGACCAGAAATAAAAAGAGTCTTGAAGACTGTTGCTGTCCTGGAACATGGAGATCCATGCTGCGTAAGGCCTTTTTGGGCATCCTCTTAGGACCAATCATCACTCAAGAGTATGAATAGAGCCAGAAGCCAATAATATCCTTGCTCAATGGATTTTTCCAGTCTAAGGCTAACTCTGCCAACAATATGACAACATTGTTCTTCATCAGTGAAGCACCACACCAATATGCATTAGCTAATCCTCCTCAAGTGTGTGGGAAACAGTTCAGAGTTCTGTAATTGGCTTTTATAAAAGACGTCTATCAGAAACAGCTCCAAGGCGTAGACTGATCTGCCACATGGACATTCTGCCATGGAACTATTTCTGCATGGCACAAGTATAGGCCAGCATTTGTTTAATCACAATTGACTTACCAAGAAAGTCTGAGATCGAAATGGCACCTGCTAATCTCAAAAGTGCACCAGAACAGTACAGACACCTTTCCCATCCTGCTACTGCACAGAGTGGGTTGCAGCATCAAGGTTTTATCTTCATTGTGCTGTTTATAGCTATGGGGCCTCTGACACTTGGGACTTTATTGTTTGCTGGTTTTAATGTTTTACTTTGAAAGGCTGGAGTTTGGTTTGCAATTTATTTTGACCGCCTTTAATATAGGCTTCACTCTTTCCACCACCCAGGAAAACCTATTAAACATTCAAGACTGATGGAAAATGTGGATGGGCAACACAACACATATCTAGAACAGTTCTTATCCCCCCCATCCAGTATCCCTCACTGGTTTTGGAAACAGCCATCGAGAAGGGGAAACAAACAAAACCCAAGAACACAAATGACAATGCATACATCACAATGACAGCCCAATTAGCTGTTAAAATCTATCTTTCCTCATGGCTAAATACATTAATTTAAAGTGAGCAGTTGAGACTTGCTAATGACTCTCAAAGATCTTCAATGATGCCCTAAAACATCAACATGACAAGAATCTATGTAAAAACTATCTGTACAGAAACTGTTCACACAGATAAATTGTTTCATAAATGGTTAGAAATGTCCTTTTTTTTAAATTATTATTTCAACTGGTATTTCCTTTTAAATTAGTTCAAAGTCAAATGCAACTCAGCCTTCAAGCAGTTTAGGTGGTGGCTTACAAAAGAAGGCAATGGCAGCAACTGCTCCCTGAGGCCAGGAGCCTGGAAACTTTAGTAAAAAGAACCTCTTAGTTCCCCAAGACACTCATCCCTTTGCAGAAATGCAGTTGTCACACACAGTTGTAGCCTGCCTGCATTATATAGGATCTCCAGTAAGTTAGGAATCGCTCCACTAGTTCTGAAAACCTGCAGCAATCTCACAAGAGTTCATCCCAGGAGCACTTCAAAGGAGGTGAATCCTGCTTTAAGGTAGACTTTCAGCAGGGGGCTCAGCAGCTACCTTTGCTCAGTAAAGTAGACAACAGCAACACAGTCAATTTTGGCTGATGCAGGAAAGCTCCCGTTGGCCTGTTGCTAAACACACACCAATCCTCAGAAGCACAGACCTTCACCTCAGCTACCACCTGGAGCGCCTAAGTTCACTGAGCTGCAGAAACACCCATGTGTTCTCAGAAAAAGACACAACACAAGTACAACAGCAGAGAAACATAGGACAGGAGACAAACACTTCAAGAGCATGAGATTCACACATCCACAGTTAGGTAAAATAAGATCCCATAGGAAGCAACTTGCTCCAGCCGAGTCAGGGCTGCTAACCACACCAATGTAACTAGTGTTGGTCAGACCTGGAGCATTTAAGCAGTGTTTGAATACACGTGCCTGAGGCAGGCTCCGTTAGCAAACACCAGCTATTTGCACCAGAGAACTAGGTATTGGATACCAGACTCTGCCAGCCAGGAAGAGGAATATGCAACCTGTGAGCCTCCCAACATTTTTTTTTAAGTATATACACCTACTCATAAATACACTTGCAGTGAAATCAGAACATTCACTATGAAGCTATTTCAGCAACATCGATAAGTTTAGTCATAGACAAAAACACAGCCAGCTCACCCGGCATCACTGGTGTATCCACCTTACCTCTTAGCTACGTCTTGAAAAGCAGGTGAAACTCCACTTGCTTCAGTGTGCTCCTTTAAGACAGCACCCACAGCCTTTTCTCACACCGTAGACAGGCAGAGACAACCAAAGGTCGAAAAGACCTACAGGATATCAAAGGTTTGCTTCAGCTCTCACGAAAAATCCCACTCAGCAAGAACGACAGTAGGACAAAACTTCCAGCAGCTCAGTCTGGGGAAACATTCAACAGTCGCCCACCAGGAACCCACCTTAAAACCAGAGGCCCTCTCCCCTGCAGCTCTTTATTCCTCGGCCCATCTTCAGTACAGTTGGAGGCAGCAGACCTCACTGAAGACTTCCCACATCCTTCTTCGCACATCCTTAGCGATGAGGCATTAGCCTTAGCCTCAGCCTCGCAGGGCTCTCACAGCCTCCCCGCAGGGCAGATGCAACAGCCCCCAACAAACCGGGCAAGGCCTCGGCTCTGAGCCCGCCTGGGCCTGCTGGGGAGGCTTCGGAGCCGACCAGCCCCAAGTGCCCGCACCTGCTCCTCACGGGCGCTGAGGGGCCGCAGGGGTTAACGATCGGTCAATCGCCACAGCTTCCAGCCTCACTCTTTGACCCATCCCCCGCCTGCAGCAGCCCAAGGCCCGCTGAGCTCGGTTCGGTGGCCACGAGAGGGGGACAGAGCTCCGCGCTGCGCGGGCGAACAGGCGGCCAGTGCACCCACCGCCCCGCATCACCTCACGCCCCCACTGCCGCGCACCATCATACCAGTATAGGTTGGGGACTGACCTGTTGGAGAGCAGTGTAGGGACCTGGGGGTCCTGGTGGACAGCAGGATGACCATGAGCCAGCAATGTGCCCTTGTGGCCAAGAAGGCCAGTGGCATCCTGGAGTGGATCACAAGGGGGGTAGTTAGCGGATCGAAAGAGGTTCTTGTCCTCCTCTACTCTGCCCTGATGAGACCACATCTGGAGTATTGTGTCCAGTTCTGGAACCCTCAGTTCAAGAAGGACACGGAGCTGCTGAAGGGAGTCCAGCGCAGAGCCACAAAGAAGATGAAGGGAGTGCAACGTCTCCCTTCTGAAGAAAGGCTGAGGAAGCTGGGTCTCTTTAGCTTGGAGAAATGGAGGCTGAGGAGTGACCACATTAATGTTTATATGTAAATATGTAAAGGGTGGGTGTCAGGAGGATGGAGCCAGGCTCTTCTCAGTGTCATCTAATGATAGGACAATGGGCAATGGGTGCGAGCTGGAACACAGGAGATTCCACATCAATATGAGAAGGAACTTCTTCACTGTGAGGGTGACAGAGCAATGGAACGGCTACCCAGAGGGGCTGTGGAGTCTCCTTCTCTGGAGACATTTAAAACCCACCTAGATATGTTCCTATGCAACTTGGTCTAGGTGATCCTGCTGCGGCAGGGGGATTTGACTAGAAGATCTTTCGAGGTGCCTTCCGATCCCTGCTCGTCTGTGATTCAGTGATTCTGCACCCACTGCCCCACTTCCATCACCCATCAAGTGGGAAAGCCGAACGGGGTCCCATACACCACCCAGAGCCCCTGACCCTTGGTGCTTTCTGGATCACCATCTGATCAACCACCACAAATAAAGTTGTTTATTTGAAAGATATTTGAGGAGCTCTTTACTGTAAGTGACAAATGGTTATTTAATTCCTTCAGTACTCATGGAAATAACATCAATCAAGATGAATGTGTCTGCTAGCTAAATACGAATGTAATCATCCATTAAAATGTTACCATTTATGAAAACTGTTTATTAAAATAAAGTGATAAGAATCTCATTGTGATTTCACAATCAGTTAATGTCCCCTTAAGGCAGAATCTGAACACTTGATATTTGGAATGAGATAAAATTTTAAATGCCCCATCAGTTTATGACTCTAGCTATTCTGAAAAGCAATTAAGCCTTTGCCTCACAGACCTGGGAGCAGATGTCCTGTTTAAACCCTTGGTCACATGACTTGCAGCATGAGCCTTCCCCTTCAGCCACGTCTACAAACCCCACGTTCAGATAAGCGGCGAAGAGGTGGGCACATGGTGATAGAGTGAAATCAAACTGGTTGGTTTTATCCTACCTGATCTAGCAGGGCTCACTTGGCAGCAGCAAATGCTCGAGTCAGGAGTCGTATCTCCTTCATGTGTGGTGATACTAGGAAAGGTTGACAAAGGAGCATCCTTGGTACCCAACAGGAGACAGTGATGGAACCAAAGAGCTGTCCATCTACCCAAGTGTGCACAAAGGAGCTGGTCCTGCAGACCACACTCTGTTCTTGTCCTCATATACAGTTGGCACATGTACTTGGACCCACTCTACCTCAAACCTAACCCTTTTTCCTTTTCTAAGAAGGGAGAAGTTAGACATGTACTTAGATAACATTTTGCTGAAGGCAGCTGACAGCCACAGGCAGGTTTCACTTTGAGTCACACTTTCAACTAAGCAGGTATTGGGTCTGATTCCTTGTACTTGCCGTGGCTCCCTGAGCAGCTCACCATGTGTCCAGGCTGGACCCACCCAGGGCATTTCTGGCCTCTGTTCTGGTAACAGTTCAAGTTAGATTCAAACATGACTGCGACAAATTCAGTTGGCAGCTGTTTGCTGCATCTAGTATTTCACCAGACAGCTCTGAGGGGAGCCAGGCTCTGAGTTCCGACTATGCTTTAATCTCCAGACTCGGGCTAGCTCAGACTTATCTCCATTGAAATCTCGTATTTGTCATTGTCCTTTGACAGGTGCAGTTTTATCCTAAAGTGCTATTTCCACCACAATTAATAATGAATCATGACACAGATATCTCGCAACAAGTCAGGAACTGAACTATTTCAGACACACCCAGAAATGCTAAATGTAGCCATAAAGTTCTCTGTTGAAATATCAAACTTCCAACACTGTGTGGGAATAAGTGTATCCTCATCTGTTTAAGTGTGTGTTCTATAAAATCTTGAGGATTCTTACACATGAATAAGGACCTTCTCTACAAGTGTCTGTCTTTCAGCTGTTTCAGCCGGATTTAGTAAACAGTGGACTCGTACTTCCCAGGCAGTTTAGCTATAAACCTCCAATAACTGGCAATTCACTGCAAATTAGCTTTAACAGGATAGATACAAATTCCTTCAATAACCACAAGGAAACAGTGAGAGCTGTCTTTGTCCTGGAAAATTTCCACTATTATTCAGCATTAGTCAATCACTAATGGACAATAAAAAATAAAGAATGGCTGGAGACTGTAAAAAAAGACATCAGCTCCCTCACACGACTCAGGCCTTGAGAAATTGACTGGCGTAGCTATAACAAAATAATTATCAGTTATAGCTGTTCCTCTATAACTTCTCCACATGGACAGTCTATTCTAAAATTTAAGTGACTTTATTACAGAATAATTACTCAAGGACTTCAGTCCAAATGAGGTTTTGCACCGGAGACTTTTGCCAGTGTGACTCCGGTGGTTTAAATTCCCCATGCTAAGCTGGTGAGTTTTGTTGGGCAGACTCTCAGGAGTGTCTGCCAGCAGTATTAGATAAGACATCCCAATTCTGTATTCTCTGAAAATTGAAATTCTGTGCTGTAGAGGACACAGCATCCTGTTTTCCTCACTCTCTCAAGCAGGCAGGACATTTGCCTCCCTGGAGAATGCTCTCTCTCAGCTAGGAAGGAAGGACATACACACACCCTGCAGCTGTAGGAAAAGAAGTGGGGATTGGTAAACCTAAGGTTGCGTTTTTCAAAGTGCAGCAGTCCTATTTGCAAATATGAGCTCTGGATGTCCAGCCTGCCCACCCACTTGCCTACACTTTTGGCTAGAAAATTAAGCCTCTGATGCCAAATTCTCTGTCCTTACTGGTGTTCCAGCAATGGCCTTTCAGAAGTACACAGAGATTGCATGGGTCACAGCTGACCTTTGAAAAATGCTGTGTTCTTAGAGTGTGCTGACTATATATGCTGTCAGGCTTCTGCCTTCAGCAGGTCTCCTCTGATCAGCTGCTGGCTGCCAGCCTGATTCGTCTGAGTCACTCAGACCACAAATGATTC
Organism: Phoeniculus purpureus; assembly: GCA_028565055.1. Taxonomy (NCBI): domain Eukaryota; kingdom Metazoa; phylum Chordata; class Aves; order Bucerotiformes; family Phoeniculidae; genus Phoeniculus; species Phoeniculus purpureus. The sequence goes on along the minus strand of JAOXOE010000776.1, from coordinate 2,681,565 downwards.
ATTAAAGCCACCAAGGATCATCACAAGCCACATTATTTTAACAAGACTTCACATGCGTCCTTGAACAAATGTCATCAAAATGTGGGACGTGGAGACCCAGGGAGAACCTCCAACCTGGAATGCACAAGGGACTCATCCTTAGCCGCATCCTCCCACCAGCCAGCTTCCCAATGACACAGCAAACGCTGACTACACCAGAACAAGGAGCTGCATCTTGCCTGCTTTCAGTCACAGAAGTAGCCTGTGTCTCTGCATAGAGACCACCTGGAAAACTTGGTTGTTCCGGTCACACACTAGTCACCACGTGCTTGAAATCGAACTAATGGAAAGATCTTGTCCAGTCCCAAAGTACAGCTGAGCTAGCACGCAGGAACCAAAGGAAACAAGCAGTCCCATTAACAGCAGAATCTATGAAGCCTGGGTTGCTGCACTTTTGTCTTTCAAAACTGAGGTGATCCTGTGTGGATGCCCTCATGCCTGTTCTTTGATGGACAAGGTTTGTACAGGGTCTCCTTTGTCTGCACAGTGTGGCAATTTTCTTAATTCAAAAATTAAGAAATTAAATCAAATTGCCTCGAATCAGACAATTGGCTATATCTCTGGAACAGTAAGCGTTTCCCACAGGTGAAGGCGAGCAGGCTCAGAGGACAAGAGCATGAGCACTGGCTTATGTACAAAAGTTCAAGGCCTTTGACTCGTGCAGTTCCTGGATCAAAGACTTTCTGGGCACAGAGTCAGGTGAATTACTGCAGACTGTTCCAGCACTTCTCCATCTGTCAGATAAGGATAGTATCGCCTCTCTTCATACTGATATCATGGAATTCGAGTATGATAATCATAATGCTTGTTCAAATCAATTTTCAATGGTAGGAAATCTTGTCATTTTAGCTCCGTTGGAGAGTGAAAAAAGATATTCAGGGTGATGTGTATCTCCTTAAAGAAATAGCTGACACCAAGTTGGGAGGGAGTGTCGATCTGCTGGAAGGTAGTAAGGCTATTCAGAGGGACTTTGACAGGTTGTACTGGTGGACTGAGGATAAATGTGTGGGTTTCAATAGCGCCAAGCGTTGGGTCCTGCATTTTGGTCACAACAAGCCCATGCAATACTACTTGCTTTCCAGTGTGGCTGGAAAGCGATCAGGCAGAAAAGGACCTGGGGGTTCTAATTGTCAGGCAGCTGAATATGAGCCAGCATTGTGGTCAGGCGGCCAAGGCAGCCAATGGCATCCTGGCCTGTATTAGAAACTGTGTGTCCAGCAGGAGCAGGGAGGTGATTGTCCCCCTGTACTCAACACTGGTGAGGCTGCACTTTGAGTACTGTGTCCAATTTTGGGCACCTCAGCATAAGGGAGACATTGAGGTGCTGGAGTGAGTGCAGAGAAGGGCAACAAAGCTGGTGAAGGGCCTGGAGAACAAATCTTATGAGGAGAGATTGAGAAACTTGGGGCTGTTGAAGTATGTTTGGTGAGAAGGTGGCTGTGTGCTTTCTGAGGCATCACTGTACAAGAGCAGTAGATTTTCAATCAGCTGTGAACTACTTCACAGGACAGCTGGGGAGAAGCCTGGGCCAGACAGAAGGGTGAACTGGTTTTCTGTGCAACTCTCTTCTAATTCTGAAATCAAGGGGGCCATATATGGAATACCCTGTTTCTAAAGAGCTCCTGTTTTCCACAGAAGTTTTGACATTCCGTGTTCTGGACTCCTACTCACACCACGATTGGGTTTTATCGTCATGGAAAAGAAGGGTCCTGTAGCATGGGAAAGCAAGGAAATACCAAACAGTTCATGCCTTGCAGCTAAGTGTGATCCAGGTTTCATCATAGTCAGAGCCAGGAATCCCACCTACATCAGCAGGGCAGGGGTTTCATTCCTGGAGGCTGGAGTTTTGTTTTGTATTAGTGTTAAAGAGCCTGGGAACCTGTGCTTGATAAGGTCAAGCAAGCCTGGTAGGGGTGTGCAATGCCCTTCTCTCCTTTCAAAGCTCAGGCACAGCCCTGACCACTATGTGTATGTCTGTGTCTGAATTATTTAACTGTCCAGCTGGTTAAAAATAGCACATTAGCAACTCCCTTTCTAGCCTCTGACTGTTAAATGGGTTGCCAGAGCTCAGCCAAACGCCGAGGTCATGGCCCAGCCTGCACATGTGGACTGGGGAGCTGGATGCCAGAGGGAGGGAGAAGCATGTCGCGGCAAAACCTAGTTCCAGCACGATGATATCAGCCTGCAAAAGAAAAGCAAGGCAAACTCAGAACATTATGATGCTGCCAAAGAAAACACTGTCTTCACAATGAACAAAAGTCTGATTAATTATTAATTGCCTGCCAGCTAATTAGCATTCCCCTGGGCAGCTCTCTACAGAATGCCTTCTATTTCCAACCCACCCCGGGCCAACATCAGCTATGCAAATGGCTTTGGATCAGAGTTAGCAACTGATTTGTTGCCTGAAACAAGTTGTTCCCCTCCCCTCTTCCCATCTCCTCCGTCACCCCTCTTTTCTCCACCCAGGGACGTGAGCTCATTACAGTGTCAACTAAGCACAAAACATCCCTTGCTGACGAATCTCTTCCCGTTCTGGCGCAGGCGGTGCTTTTCCATGGCTGCCGACCACCTCCCAGCAACCACCCCAGTGCAGAGCCCCAGCCCGCATAACAGGAGGAGGACTGCAGTGCCCCAGCCCTGACTAAATCCTGGTTTGGCTTTTTCATGGCTAGAGATGGAGGGGAAGTAGCTCTGGGTGGTTTAGCTGCTGAGTTGCAGACAGGGACCAAATCTTGGCTTTAGAACTGAAGCCAGCATTTAAGGAATTCAGCGTCAGCTAATGCTTGTGTTCAGCTCCTATTAACGCTAATGGGACTTACGCACATGCATCAAGGGCAAGCAGACCCCTTAAGAGAGCAGAAGCATAAATTACAGCTAAGTACAGGCAGAGCCAGCCTTCAGCTTCCTGTTTTACCATGCAAAGAAAGATGCATTTTCCATTTTAAGAACTTAGCAGCTTTATTTTTTAATTTACTTTTTTAAAGGGAACAAGCCAATGCAGTTAATAAAATACTGCAATAGAACTTGAAAGTATCTGAGTTCACCATCAGACTGCTCAGCAAAGGCTCTCTCTCCATTATCTTATGCAGACTAGGATAATTAGGTCAGGATTACTAGCATCTCCAAGATGCAACCCTCTAGGACTTGAGTGTGCATCATGCTGTCCCTGCAGCACAGCAAAAATCCCAACAAGGGTTTGCCATTTTCCCACCAAGAACTGTACCCAGCCTCCACGTTTTACACCTGAATGTACCTGTCACTTGTCTGCGTTAGAGGAAAATGTGCTTGAGAGCTTAACAGGAAACATTTATAAGGAAAAATGGTGAAGGAAACAAGGATGGAAACTATAGATGGCCTCAGGGGTCAGGGCTGACCATCAGACATGAGATGAACCAGAGAAGGTGACCTGAGCTGGAATCTAGCAGCTGGAACAGATCTCTCTCCAACAGCTTCAGCAGAGCTTAGGCTGAAGGTCCAGCTCCAGAGACTTGAGGAACTTTATCACTTCAGTTGCATACAAGGCCAGCTAATGAAAACTGCCATTGTGGCCACAGAAGCCCCCATCAAGAGGACAACACAGGATCATCAGGGGAGAGAGCAGTTTCCTGGTCTGTTTACATGTTTTTTATAACAAGGAGTCCTGCGTCTAACACTGTGTGTCCTGGCTGTTACTGCAACATAAACATCATAAATGGGCTGTTTTCTTACCCCATAGCCAGAAGATAAGTGCTGATGCAACAAGAAGACTGAGACAAGGGACATTATCTGTGGGAAGTTCTTTTTTTGAGGCAAGAAATTTGATCTACCCAGTAAAAAATACAAATGTCCCAATTACCACAGTGAAATTCTCATCCTATGGGTTGACTGTGCTTGCTGCCTAGCTCTAAACTCTCCACTGTGCCAAGGCGGCAGCACATTACTCAAGTATGGGATTGTTAAATTACACCTCTATAGATATGAGATACAACCCCTTGGAAAGTACAGGCACTGCAGAGGAGCAGAACACAGGTTTGTAGTACCCATGTTAATAGCTCTGCAAAGAACTGCAGCCATGATGCACAGCCAGATATTTTATTAGACTACATTTTCTTCGCATACATGAATCACTTAAAGAACATAAACTCATGAAGTCCGACTCAGACCGGCATAAATCAGGGATTACACCACCAAAGTCAGTGGAGTTGCACTGGAGTGGAAGTGGCATAAATCAGGGGCTGATCAGGTACACATTTTCTTTAAGGTAGGCAGTGTGTTAAGTGGCTTACACAGACTCCCCATCACATTACAGGTCTGTAAGGTAAATAATAGTCACCATGTGCTGTATATAATGAATTGCAGCCAGCAACATACAGCAAATGGCCATTTTTCTCATGGAATCTATCACCTCAGGGCTCTGGGACCAAAAATAATGGACAATATTCTCCAGCATTCATGTGTGACATTCCCATTAGTATTAACAGGAGGTATGTGCCAAAAGTCAGGATGTATTCATCAGCAATCCGAATTGGATATTACAGATCCTCTCGATGAATGCTCCAGTTTCATCCCCAGCAATGATCATCCTAGGGAGCAGTCTCAGCTCTTTACTCACCTTTGCACAGCACTTGCACAGGAAAATATTCACTCAGTGGCAGGTAGAGCTGGAATCATAGGAAGCAAGGCAGTTTTCTATCACTTATCTCTGAGCATCAACCCCCAAAGCAGCCTTGGTCAGTCTCACACTGATAGCCCAGCTCAAACTGGGGCTCACTGGAACATATGCTGAGCACTTGTTGCAGCAGATGGCATTGGGACTTGAAGGCTGGATGGCAGCTGAAGCCTGAAGAAGGTAAAAGAGAAGTGTCCACAAAGTTGCAGGACAGATAAGCAATACAGCTCACGAGGCTCCAACTCAAACCTTATAATCTAATACCCTGTTACACGCTACCGCCTTTCTGCATTTGCCCTAAAAGACTGCAATCTCTTTCACTTTCCAATCATGATGAATCTATTGACTTCAGAGAAGTTTGCACCAAGCTTAAGGTGGAGTAGGTGAAAAAAAGCTATCTGATCTTCAAAATGCAAAGGAAATGATCACTGAAAGAAAATTATTCAATAATTCAATGAATTTTACAATGACAGCGCCCAGCCCGCCTGCCTTTCTCCCTCTAAAGCCTTTCTGAGTGTGCACATGCATATTTACCATTGTCTGCTTCGGTTTTGAATTACACTTCAAGGTGACTAGAACACAGAGCTACTGCAGGTTCAACAGGCAGCCAAGCTGTAGCTAACACAGGCAGAGCAGAGCACCCGTGTGTACACAGCTTTGTTAATGGGAATAAATTGCTTCCTGCCCTGAACTGCACCTAAGAAGAGCCATAAGCTGGTTCAGAACTAAACACACACCAGAGAGTATGTGTTTGCTAAGGTTGTTAGAAGACAGAGCTTGGGGAGAACAGTGTGGCAGGAGAAAATGGCAAAAGTAAGATGCAGTGAAATCTGCACAAGAGAAAAGAAGTGAAAGATGTGGTAGGGAAGGGAGCACAGCTACTTGAAATAATTCTTTAGAAAAGAACCAGTACAGCTATGTGCTTTATCTGAAAGCCCTACCTCTGAAAGTACCAACCATGGCAAGGTAATTCCTACCCTACCCAAGGCACCTATAGAGCTGACTCTAGGTGAGGTTGACTAGCCAACCTAAAGCATGAAAGGCCTTAAGATTTTGGCCTTTGTAATTTGAAAAGCTGTTTTTAGCAAGACTATCTTCACTGCAGTAGTGCAGACTACTTCCAGCTCTAAATGCAAGGGCTTAATCTCAGAATTACTGGCCTGTAGATAAGGTGTCCAAGAACACTGTCCATACCTTTGACAAGCTGTAATTAGTATAATAGAACAATGTAAACAGGACTCTAACTTAAAGATGACTGACAGTGATACAATAGAGAGGTCAGAGGGAAGCTAATCCTAGAAATTCAGTGTGCACCCCCTTAAGCAAGGAATTTGAGTGCAACTAAAAATAGAAGGTGAGACTATCTGACAGCTAAATTGCCAGTGGTAGCTTAGCATGGATTCGGTTACATCGCTCAGCGACCCTCAGTGAATTAAATAGATTGAAATGCTAATGATAGAGTGAATTCCCAGTACAGAGGTAGAATAAAGTAGTCAGATTAGGTTTCAGACAAGGTGAGTTCAATGGCAGCAGAGAGATCAGAGTTTGTTTAGATCAAGGTACAGAGGTAATTTGTCTAGATCAGGGAAAGGAGATGCTTCTTTAAAGCTTAGGGGCTCTCCCATGTTAAGTAACATGCCAAAAGCAGCACAGACTTGACAAGCTATTTCAGTGACTGTTATTTTATGTGATTTCTATCAACATTGGAACATATTTCACTGGTCTCAATACACTCTTAATGGCATTGTCATTTATCTGCTAATTAGTTAAATGTTACTCTGATGACAGACATGTGATGGTTCACCTGGGCTGTCACTCAGGCTGCACTTACTTCTTCTCGTCAGGTATTCTAAGCGCCGTACAGCATCTGTTAAGCCATAACTGCAGCACTTATTCTCTTTGGTGTTAACAGGCTCTCTCATCCCGTGGCATCACAGCTTCAAAAGCACACGGAAGTTCATCCTTGCTGCTCCTCTGAAGGGTTGGGAAGCAGTACTGCCACAGAAAGGATACACAGGCCTGACCATCCACAAAACAAAATGCAAACTCTGGGCTAATGACAATGCAAAGGAAAACCCACAAAGCACACACAGTAAGAACTGAGCCTGAGACTCCTTCCAGGGCTCACCCGTATAAAACAACCCTGGAGTCTCTCCAGAGCGGGTGTATTACTACATAAATTCCGAGATCAATTTAGCCTTAAACAACTGATCCATCCCTCCTCATCCAAGGTCAACAACGAGCGAATGCCATTAGATTTAAAAAATCCCTTGAAATAAGATGCACTATCCTAGCAGAAAGGGCAATTAAAGACCTTAGCTGACAAGATAGGGAGCTCACCACACTCGCAGCTTTAAAAATGAGATTAGGCATCTTTCTAAAGGATGCGTTTCAACTCACTACCCTTGTAATTCACGGTAGTTATTCTCGTAAGAAAGTGACATTGCAGCTTGTCATTTGACTATCAATCAGTGGTGTCATAATACTTCAGCGTTGGTTGTCTGTTTCCATTACAATAAATAAATAAGAACTATGTATTCTCCTGAAGACAAAACAATGCAAGTCTGTGTGAGGTCAGGGGAGGCAGAACACGTCATGTCCGCAGCAGTTTCTTTTGCTACAGTGCTTATGAAAGACAATCCCTGCTCTCTGATACCCCCGCTGCTTTTGGTCTAAGCACCAGACCCACACCCTCTGGTCATTGGGTTAATTACTGTATAGGAAAAAAAAATACAAAAAATTAAGATTTTCCAGAGGGATAATTTGATTTAAGTTGCTCTGTTCCGGTGCCAGAAACACAACCAGGCAGTTTTGAGATGGCAGCTGACTCTGCAGGGGTCAGTCCCTCAGCCAGACAGTCTGCATTTTGAGCAGTAAACTTCTCAGACACTACATGTGGGATAGGACTCACTTCTGCCTTCCTCTTCACTGAGATCAGTTCTTGGTTTAGTCTCAGTATTACTACAGGAAAAAGACTATGCAAACAGTATTTGGGAAACGCACAAGAGAGCTTTGAGTGCTGCTGATGAGCCATCATCCTCAGTGTCAAAGGTTAACAGGAGTCTGGGACCAATTCTCTCCTGCTACACTAGTGAAAACCCGAGTAGCTGCAGTCCTTCATGCGTAAAGAGGTTGACACCTCTTGTGGTTCCAGGCCTGAACAAGATGCAGCAAGTAGAAATAATTCTTGAGAAGAACAACCCTGGTGTGCTCTCTCTATTCATAGTTAACAGTCCACTTTATGCTAAGTGATTCATAACCATGAGTGGAAGGAACTGATTCAACCAGAAAAGTACATGTCATTTGCATAGATTACTTTCCCACTTGGTTTCCATGCTCTGCAGTAACAGGGATTACCTTCAAGACAAAAAGGATTGTCCTACAAGAAATTCTTTGCTAAAGTATTAGGAGGTAATAGATTGAAGAGACGTTTGGATACGACAGCTCAGGAATAAAAAACCCACCACACACTGTGAAGAAGGAAGCTTTGTGTTCTAGTGTTGTGGAAATGAAACGGTGTTTGGAGGATGCTGCAAGCAAGGAATAAATGTTTATTTGCAGCCTATGGAAGTCAGTGCTCGAAGTAAAAAAGAGGCAGTGTTCTCAGCCAGGAGTTGGTTGGATTTCAAGATTTGCTTTTCTTCCTCGCCTTGGTGCAGGTTGTGTTTTGGTAGGGTGGTGACACCACCCCCCACCAGCTTCTACGAAAAGACACACCAGTGCAGAGACTGTGAGTCACTTCTGAAAAGATGTTCTCCTTCAGACTCACACCCTGCTTTGGACACTGCAGCATTGCACAAGATGAAGCACAGAGCGCCTTCATCATTCATACATCAGACCATTAACCTTAAATGAGGATGTGATTTCACTTATGACTCCGCATTGAAATGTAGTAGCTGCAGCGGGTAGTTTCTAATTTCTTTCACTGAAGCCCTTGCTGGCAGAATTGCAATAGGAATAAGCAACTGGTTCCAGTAAAATCACAAGGGCAAACCCAAACCCAAACTGCTTACTTTGTGTGTAGATGGCTTAATGCGCCAGGGCATGGGGGAAGAAGAAGATCTGTCAGGAAAGGAAACATTACTTCAGAATAACTCATCCCAAGTAAACAGAGCTTTCTGAAGAAGCAGCATGCAAACTACTGGGTTTCAAGGGCTTCTTCTTGGCTCCAGGCAATGTATGTTGCTTCACTTGGCAAACAAGCCAAGCTCAAGAAAAACAACTCTGAAAGACTAAGAGAGTGAGGAGGGATCATGAAGAACTGCACTGACACACGGCTCGGCAGATACAGGGCTTGTTTTACTGTAAGAGCATTCAGGCTTTGGATGAGCACAGATACATACAGACCTCAAACCCACAAAACACTTCCCCATGCTTTGAACCAGGGCTGTACTGCAAGAAGCGTGCAGAAACAAAACTGCACCTCCTCACAGCAGCCCAGAGCAGACACACAAACCAGCATCCAGCTACAAACCTGTGGCTTTACTGAGCTTTCCACCCCCTGGCTTTTGTGTCATTAGGTCTGTCCCTTCTCCCTGCACTTCATATCCTTCTGACCCGGTGGCTCTGAGGTAGTTACCAGCCTAAGACTGTGCTACTGCTAGAAGTAGAGGTTTACCTCTGCTCTCCTGAAGAGTGGGAAATGTCACTGCAAGGGTGGGTGAAACTAAACCTTCTACACGTCATTCCCTTAATCCTCCAAGTAATTTGGCTGGAACCATATAGAAATCAGCTGGAAAATAAAGAGAAGACAGGTAATAGGAGGGCACTGCAAAAGTAAATAGACTTTAGCAACAGCATAGTAAAAATTGAGTCCCTGTGGAGCATCTAAAAGTCAGCTCTGCATTTTGATCTGGTTCAAAGGAGGAATGGATCACATTCCTAGGAAAATAGGACTTGGGAGAGTATAGGGAATACCTAGCACACAGATAGTCCCAGTTCCCACAGCCCAGATAGCCCCAGAAATCTCTTACCGTTCCCACTCTTACAGTTCAAACTCCTTTGCTTCCCCCAAGCACTATGTCTGATCTCCCAAATTGGACGTTTTTGCTTGTAGACAAAACCCTGTACAGCCATTCTCTGCAAGAAATATCACAAAGACACTGAACACAAATGTAGGGCACAAGAACCACAACTGCTTGAGAACTTCCTTTTAAATGGAAAAGCAATGCCCACTCTAGGAGACCATGCAACCAGAGACACCACACAGGTGACAAGACCATTGCTTCCAGCTGGAAAGAAAATGGTGTGGGCTCTCCTTAGGACCCAATAGCAGTTCTGCTCCATTCTTGCTGCAAGCTGGTTTGTTTTAATGTGAAATAAATTGGATGTGTTCCTGTGTGACTTGGTCTGGGTGGTCCTGCTCTGGCAGGGGGATTGGACTAGATGAACTTTCAAGGTCCCTTCCAATCCCTAACGATTCTGTGATTCTAAATTAACCTGCAGTCAACTCCTGGTATGGGTAATCTTTCCAGCAACCATCTCACCAAGATTTGTGGGGCAGCAGATCTATCCCTACTGATGTCTTCCCATGGCTTGACCTCCCCAGCTTGTTCTGCCTCCCACCCCAGTGACATAGCCAATGTTCATGGTCCATGTGGATTTTCTTCATCCTGGGAATCCTTTTATGGAAGAGGGGTAAATGAGTTCTATCCCATCTCTGTTGTGGAAGGGCCCTACAAGGCTCTGCCAAACAGGCAACAGCGTTTCTCACAATGCCAGCTCCTGGGCTTTCCCTAACGAAGGGGTTTGCTAGGTAATGCTTTTGTCCCTTTTGAAAGAGGGGAGGGACAAGGGGAAGCCAGCAGCCACCCCTTGTAAACACTGAAATGGCCCTGAGGGCTTCTCCACATTAAACCTGATACAACAGCGTAACTCCTACAGACTCCTACTGTCATGGTGTGTGTGTGCACTCTCTACTCTTTAATTACAACTGCTGCAGACAACTGTTTACAAGACCACTTGCAGCTCTGTCTTGGAAATCAATTCAGGTGTCAACTGTTACATACAGAATGGGCTTAAAGCAAAAGGGTAAAGGCCATAAACTCCACACCACAAAGTGTAAATCTCCACAAAAAGGACAAGTTGGACTTCTCAAGGCATGTGACAGGGAGACCCTATGACCAGAGAAGACATGGGCGAACACCAGCCTCTGGTCACCAAAGGGGTGCATGCTCAGTGGGGTGTGTGCCCTTGTGGTCAGCAGCTTTGTTTTCTTCTGCGTCAATGACACAAACACACAACATTACTAATAATCAGAGCCATATGCAGAATTAAACCCTCTAAACAACCACAATTTTGGCTTCTCAGCACTTCCCTGAGTCTTTTGCAAGTGAACCATAGATACAAGTGGCAGCACCTGGAGGGCTTATCTCCAAGCAAGGCCTCCTTGGGCAGAGCTCCACGAGGAAACAAGAGTCTGAATGTACCAGGTGAGAGTTTGCAAAAGGGGACTGAGCCAAAAGAGGTTTATTAATAATGATACTTCACATTTCTTTCTTGTGTTAAATGGTCCACACCCCTTACAGATGTTAAGCCTCACAATACCCTGGAGAGAGCTGACGGGCTATTATTGCCCTGTTTTTCACAGATGTGGCAAAGAGGCTGAAATGTGTCATTCTCCAGTCCTGGGCAACTGGTTAACGTGGTTCTGTGCTTCACATCTAGCTTGAGTGGTTTGAGGCCAAGACAAGGTGGTTTCAACCAGTGTGGAGACATTACTCCTTTCTCTCAGACACCCTCTCCCCCAGCCCTGTCTGTCGTCAGCACTCCACGTGTGCACCCTTGCTGGGCTCACTCCTCAGACACATCTTACCACGCCACTAATTTTATTGCTCTAGTACTTCCCATAACAATCTCCTCCTTTCCCTCTGCTTTCCCAGCTAAAGAGGACCACACAGGGGTGGGAATGGGGCTGAGCAGTGATTTCCCTAGGAGGATAAATAGAAAGAAGGGAAACAGCTACCAAGCAATGTTGACATAAGTCTGAGTGGAAATTAAACAGTTTCTCACCAGAAGATTGAGCTTCTGGAAGAGACCTGGGAGAGCAGTAGTGAGGGGCAAAAATCAAGGACAAGAAAAACCTCAGCCAACCTATGTAGATGTTGTAGCTTAAGTAAATCTATAGGGGTGACTGCCTGGGACACATGGGATCAGACCTGCTGATAAAGGTGATCTCTCCAACCTGGTGCTCCCTCTGGCTTTGTTGAAAGAATGGAGCAGTTCAGCTCAAGGTTAGTTTTATTTAAAACCACAGCTGCCAAGCAAATAAAACCGGGGCACCAAAGCAGTAATCAAGAAAATGGCATCGCAGCACTCAGCTCCAGCTCTTTCCTCAGCCCGTTGTGAATTTGTGCCTTTATTTCCTGAAGAAATTCTCCCTTCCCTCCTGTGGCAGGGGCTGCACTAGGACACATGGTAAGGCCCCGGGATGCTTTGCTGTAGTGCTGGCAGTCTCTCATTACAATGGCACCCAGCCTGCCTCCCTCTGTCACACCCAACTGCTCCCATTAATTTGCTTCTGCTATTGAAATAAATTAATATCCAGGGTTTCCTGTGGTCTGCGTGTTCTGTGCACGTGGATTGTGGCCTCATTTTGTCAGGCTCACGAAGGAGGTTGTAATGACATCAGTGGGCCTTGGTGCAATGGAGTAAGCAGCTGGGAACTTGAATACAAACAGGCAGAACCTCTGCTCTCCCCCTCACTTCTCCAGTGTACAGATACTCCTTGAGCCCCCCAAGTCAGTGATGGAGCAGGCACGCTTCCAACCAGAGAGGATGAAAGGGACGGGTCAGGGGCCAGGTCCTCCCCCCTGACCCATGAGGTGTCAGAGGCAGCTAAAACCCATCCATCAAGTGTAAGTGCTTGGTTATCACAGGGGGAGTGCTCCGGGCTTTGTCTCCATGGGAAGATTGCATTGGTATGGTTCAGAGTATGAACACAAATTGCTGTGGTCCCTTGCTAGAAAAATGTGAGCCCTTAATGCCCATTAATTAACTCGAAGTAGGCTGTGCAGGAAATGGGTCATTTTCACAGGAATCAGTAGGTTATTCTAAAGACCAGTTCTGCATATTTTATTTGCCGTATGATTCAGCAAAACTCAAGCGTGCACTGAAGTTTAAACATGTGCCTAGAGCTCAGTGAAGTCACCAGAAAGCTGCTGAAATACTTCAGGGAACTGGAGCTTATTTAGATCCTGTGCAATTTTAGGGTTAGGCATCAGCAATCAAAACTTTCCAATACTTTACCTCATATGTGTGATACCTGAACATCTCCTCCTTTGCCTTGAGCTGTCAGCACTATGAAGATAAAAAAGTTGGACTTGAGCCTTTGGAAGACTCAAGCCTGGCCTGCTTTACACTCACTAGAGCTTTGTGGTCACTATCCAGGAATGTGTGGTTTTTTCCTACAGGTTGAAGCCATCCTCTCTGTAGCAAGGACAGACATCCTTGGTTTTTGTTTTCCCGGTAGCTGTTGCCCTAGCAGACCAAACTCTTTGTGCCAAGAGACTCTCAGGCACTGCCCAGATATGTTGGAGAGCTTGTAAACCTGCTGCGTGTATTTGGAAAGCACAGGCAGCCTTGGAATGACGAGTTACTGCTGTAAAGTTGAGAAGAGCATCTCCTGATCATCTGTGCTTTTCTGCCTGGCTAGCAGCAGGCATAACCCATGAACCACAGGAAGGCATTTCTTGTTGCTCTGTTCTCCTGCCATCAGACAATGCATAGTAGTCAAAGCATTATCCCTCATGCTGGGCAGCATTTTGCAGCTGGGGCAGCAGATGCAGGACACAGTCTCTTCCCCATTCTCTCCTGCCCCACTGAGCCTTTGAAAGGGCACACAGTGTCAGCCAGCAGCACCTAATGATTGCTCTTTAGCCTTAGAATATGGCAGCACTGTGCTGCACTGATGTGATCCTGTAATCATATCTTCCTACAGACACCCTTTTCATGCAGCTTAAATATTTTACAAATACATGTCTAAGTACAAATCTACCACATTAACTCTCGTATAGAGGGTACTTATTTTCAGCTAGGTGGCTGGGATTCCTGTAAGTATAATTTACCATGCAGTATGACAGAGCCAGGCTAGAATGCACCACTTTCACTAGCTAAAATACAATAAAATATGCTACACCATGTTTCACAGATGAATCACTTCTAAACCATGCCTTTAACTATTGTCTGTCACTGCAGTTCCTTATTGTAATACTTTGTGAGAGCTAGAGAAAAAGAGAAAGAAATTGCCCTTTAAATCTCCATGAAGCCTTCCATCCAGAGGAAATTAGGGACATTTGTTCTAGGAGTCAGATGGGTCATGTAAGAGAAAGGTGTACACAACAGGTTTTATTGGGGTGCAGGTGAGGGGAATGTGTTTTCACTTATTTATTTGTATTATGTTTTCTTAGAAGAATGGCCAAGGACTGGCTCACAAACCAAACACCACCCAAAGTCTGTAAAGAGCAGCTGCAGTACAAAAGGTACAAATAATCAGCCCAAGCTGCCAGGCCACTGGGGTAGAGACCCCAGGAAAACAGAACTCCCTCATACCTGCTTTTAATTAACTCCCAATAGGAGAGTCAATCACATGTGGGCAATATAGAGGAGTAGGTCAGGCAAAGCATCAGCAGGTTGTAAGATGTTCCCATATTCAGTAGGTGCCAAGTGCTTTATGCAGTGATTGCTTCAAAGGAGCTGATGAGAACTCAAGTCTACAGCAGTCGTAGACAACCTGGGGAGCAGACAGTTGTCTGGGAAAGAGCCACACAAGATCCATGCCAAAGACCTTTGAACAATTCCCAATATCTAAAACTCAAACTGAAGTATGAAAGATCCAAAGTTATCGAAAGAGAGCAGTAATGGTCTCCAATGGGATGTTTAGAGTCTGGCCAAAGGTTTCTGTAAGTTATGTGATTGGAAGGCACACACTTCATTTCCACCATTAAATCACCTCCACTTGTGCCAGACCTTCAGGTTTTCCGTCATTCCCTGGCTTGCCTGTGAGGACCCTGAAGCCAAGTCGTGTGTTATCCCCAGGCTGCTACTCATTCTCAGACCCAAGAATTTTTCTGTAGATTGCAGCAGGTGGTTTCTAGAGCTGATTCCCCATGAGCTATTCTCTCTCTTCTCTGGAGCTACCACCGAAATAATGTAGCAAAGGCAGAGCTGGAATAACAGGGCTGCTACAGCTGGTGGCCACAGCTGCAAGTTGGGGCCAGAACACATTGTTCTTCCTTACGCAAATCCTTTCTCTTCATAAGGCACTTACTACTGAGGTATTCTCTTCTTTGAAGACCTGCAGCATGAATCAAAACCAAGGTCAAAGACAAAGTCCATTTTTTCATTTACCATTTTGGCAGGATAAACAAGAAACCAGGAATGCCCCGGTCCCATCTGACATGAATAAATAATGCCTCTGCTATTCACTGCCTTTCAAAAGTTTCATCAAGGCACAAGCTCAGGTTTAGAAAGACATCCAAAGGCCATTAAAATGCTGTGTGATAGAAGAAAACTTGACCTTCAGGGCAGAGCGGTTGCACACAGGCGCAAGAGTGACGCACACTTGGTGCGAGGGTGTGCATACACAAACGGCCTCTGCCCCACAGGGACCGGCATTGCACTGCAAGCACCATCCCCACGGCCCCTTGTCCACTACAGCGTGAATGCAGTCCAGCAGCCTGCCTTCCTCCCTTCCAGCACACTGCAGAGCAACCTTTATGTCTGCTAGGTGAAAGCAAGTGTTGCAGCTATTTCTACCCCAAACACAGCCTTCGTTTGGGGTGAAAAGCCACCAGATTGTGTCTCTGCCTTTTGTTCAGCTCTCTCTGAAGGTAATAGAATTTGAGGGGGGGGGGGGGAAAAAATCAGTATGAGCTCAGTATCACCTTTAAGAAAAAATGTGATTCAGTATCACTGGATACTGATATACACCCACCAATGGTCCCAGACCTGCACGTAGCTCAGTGTGGCTTGGTTCAGCTTCCCGCTTCACCCTACCCACAGTTTGGGTTCTGTGTCTCAGGCTGCACAGCCGAGCGTGCCTCAGCACCAAAAACCACTATGACCCATTAGTTGGAGTAATGCCTTCCTGCACATTTTGTAAACAGTTTGAGACCGCGGGGTTTCGCTACATCTCATGACTTCCCCAGAGGAGGCCAAGTCAGAACTGGCCAGTGAGAAAAGCTGTTGTGTCTGAGTTTCCCACTTCATTTGCTCCAGGAGCTGCAAGGGCTACATTACCCTTCATGTGCATTTTTATTTTGCTTTCTTTGGTCACCCCAGCAATCTGGGAAGGGGAAGTATAAGGAGGTGGGAACTTTCTCTTTTTTTTTGTTTTTCCACAAAACCAGAAAAAAAGTTCCACAACCCTCCAAAGTACCAAGACTCAGTTTTATGCAAGAACCTTCATAAAGCTCCTCCAAGAATTTGCATCCAGAATAACTCTTCAAGAGGCTGAGACAGCCGCTCACACCAGTCTCCACTGAGCACCACTAAGTACACATTGCTGCGTGCCCTGTGGTCACAACCCTCTCCTGACACTCAGCTCTCCCACTGCTGGATTTGCCTGTCCCTCACTACCTCAGTGCCCACCATAAGAAACACAGGAAGGCTGTGTACAAACCTCCACCCTATAAACCTGACCTTGCTCAGCCTCTCTTGGCTCCAGAGGTTTATGTATCCCTCGCATTTTAAGTAAACCTCTTCCAAGAGCATGACTGTAAAGGTAAGTTCAGGCATGAACCAGTATAAATTATACGGTTTGAGTTCCCTGGGGATTACCATGGTTTCTGCAGCCTCTCCGCTACTCAAGCTCCCCCATACACTGTATAATCATTTGCAGCTTCCTTCATGCTCTCTGACTTAGAGCTGTAACTCAGACTGTCACACTTTCTGCTCAAGAGGCCTCTTTGGTAGCTCCTCAGCTTAACTGGGAATCAGCCTTCGCCCTGAGCTCCAGGTCTCCAAGAAGCAGGAACAAGGTGCCACATGGAGCGGTTTGGTGCAGTGCTACCCTCCAAGGTGTCGAGACAAAAGCCCTGCACAGAAGACCCCCAAGAAGAGAAACCAGATCTCAGTTTGCTGGAGGTAAGAGAGCCAGCACAGCCCCCAGTTTGCCAAGGCCCACAGCAGGAACACCACAGCGTGCTACAGAAACCCTGTGCCCAGCGTGAGGGCAAAAGAGGGAAAACACCTGACCTGGGCTTTTATGTACCTTCTTCTGGAAAATATGCACTAGCCTGCTTGGGGCTGATGGGCTGTTGGCTGAGGAGGCTTTGGGTGCTTTAAAGACCATCTATTTTACCATTGCACTGTGAAGCTGCGTAAAACTTGCCCTTGCAGCAAAAGACTCCTGTAAGACCAGAAGTGGATGTCGCTTGTTGCCTATTGATTTCGTGAATGAAGGATGTGCACATGGCACAAGAACCAAGTGTTTGCACTACAAAACTCGTATAATTGTGAGAGAAGTGCACATTAATGAGGGACCAACTCTGTTTTCTTTATGCGCAATGTGTATTTAAAAGGAGAAGGTTCCTTGAGCTTTTGAAGTCAGAAGCTGTTAAACAGGCAGTGGCTGGAAATTTAAAATTCCTTCACATCAAGGCTCTTGGATCTGTGATCAATAGGGATTAAGTTAGACAGGACATTTCAAAGCCTCTGGCTTTATTACCAAAGAGCGAGGCACTGCTGGAGACACCCGCGTGCCAGTAAGAGACAAGGGGACAGCACATTGCCCCTCCAGTACTGAGGCAGCTACACAAGCCTTGTACCAGTTTGACCCAGCGACAGCCACAGCAATAAAACCTAGATGCAAATTTTCCCTGCTGTGATGCTGCCTGGCTTCCCCCTGATCACACGCCAGTCTGCAGAGGAGATTTCCTGGCAAATTCCTAAGACACCCTACTCCTAAGTGTGCTGTTGGTGCCTGAGGACTGGGAAAAAGCCAGTGTCACTCTGGTCTTCAAAAAGGGCAAGAAGGAAGACACAGTTAACTACAGACCAGTCAGCCTCACATCTGTCCCTGGAAAGCTGATGGAGCAGCATGTCCTGGAGGCCATCTCTAAGCACATGGAAGAAAAGAAGGTTGTCAAGAACAGCCAGCACAAATTTAATAAGGGAAAAATCATGTTTCACTAATCCGATAGCCTTTAGACGCTGTCTCCCATAACACTCACATAGGTAAACTCAGGAAAAGCAGGTTAGGTGATTGGTAGCTGGCTAAGTGATAGAGTTCAGGCAGCTGTGATCAGTGGCACAGACTCCAGTTGGAAGCAAGCCTGCAGCAAACAGTGCTCCCCTGGGATCAGTGCTAGGGCCAGTCTTGTTCAATGTCTTCATCAACAACCTAGATGTGATGGAGTTTACCCTCAGCAAGATTGCTGATGATACAAAAGTGGGAGATTGGCTGAAACACCAGAAGGCTGTGCTGCCATTCAGTGAGTTCTGGACAGGCTAGAGGGCTGGGCTAAGGGGAACCTAATGAAGTTCAACAAGAATATGGGTACAGTCCTCCACCCACAGAGGAATAACACCAGAGGAATAACAGATTAGGGATTGTCCTGCTGGAAGGCAGCTTCATGGAAAAGGACCTCGGAGTCCTGGGAGATAGAAAATTAACCATGGGACAGCAATGTGCCCTTGTGGCCAAGAAGGCCAGTGGCATCCTAAGGTGCATTGAGTAAAGTGTGTCCAGCAGATCAGTTTTGGGCTCCCCAATCCAAGAGAGACAGGGAACTACTAGAGAGGTTTCAGCAGAGGACTACAAGGACAATCAAGGTACTTGAACATCTCTCCTATTAACTACAGTTGAGAGAACTGGGGCTGTTTAGTCTAAAGAAGGCTGAGGAGGATATACTTACTGTCTATAAATATCTGAGGAATGGGTGTCAAGAAGGGGCCAGACTCTTTTCGTTGATGACTATGATAGTATAAAAGGCAATAGGCACAAAGCGGAACACAGACAGGTTCTATCTCAACAACAGGAAAATCTTTACTGTGAGGGTGACAGAGCACTGGCACAGGCTTACCCAGAGAGGTTGTGGAGTCTCCTTCTCTGGAGACTTTCAAAATCCTCCTGGATGTGACCTTGTGTGACCTGCCCTAGGTGATTCTTGCTTTGGCAGGGAGGTTGGACCAGATGATCTCCAGAGGTCCCTTCCAACCCCACCATTCTGTGAAAGACAAAAGAAATTGACATTCATTCCTGACTGATTTCCACTCGAGTATGGACTGAATAAACCCAGTTAGGTACTGGGTCCATACCAGCAGAATCCAGGCAGCAATTCTATAAAAGAGTAGATTAAGGGCTTTGCTCTGATCAGCTCCAGAAATCAATTTCTCCTTCTTGCAGGGTACTTTTTATTTACTGATTTCTGCAGTTTTACTAGAGTTATAAATATGCTGCCTTTTGAGGAAAAAATAGGCTCCTGCAAAATTAAGAAATCCATTCCCTTTCTTTTTATATCTAGCAGGTGCAAGCTACCAAAAGAGATTTCCTTCTCTGCAGACACTGTATCTGAGCACTGCGGTTTCATTTACAATATTTCCTGCATGAATGAGCTAAGCTCTGTTGTTGCCATGTCTTTGGATTTACGATGTGGTCAACAGTTTGTTATTTTCTTCTCTGCTTTCCAATTGCCTTTGTCTCGCTCGGGTGATGAGAGAGGCTGAGGTGAGTCATCTGGCCAGTGGAAACTGCTAATGCATCTTAACCAAGTGGCAGCTTGAACCTCCGGGAACCCCAGTAGTGTGTCTCAGCCAGAGATGCATTTTAATGACAAATCACTGAGACGAACACGGCTCGGAGCCCGAGTCTGTTGTCCTCAGCACAACATCATCGCATTGACTAGTGGAGCAAAATGTTTTATGTTGCCGTGAAAGGAACAGACACGGCTGGAGATTTAATCATTTTGGATTCATCTTGGCATGACGCCACTAGTGCGTATAAATGGAGCGTTTAATGTTTAATGTGCTGCTCTGACTGAGCTGTGACCTTCTCGCGCAATTGCACGTTGGGGATTTCCGATGCCATGTCACTACAAGCAGCATTGCCACTTACACCGTTTGAAGCTGGGGAACCCGTACAGCCTGATGCAGCAGCCTGCCCAACTGCTCAACGAGGACCTGGGACCAAGGACTGGCCAGAGTCCTCCACTTGTGTTTCCTTGACTCAGCAGAAGGCAGTTGTGGCACAGAATGTGATTTCACCGACCACATCAGCCAGTGCCTATTCACTAGCTGCACAAGCTCAGGAAGGACATCCCTCTGACAGCATGTCCCTTGGTGGGGGGAAACAGGGCAATCTGCTAAAATAAGTTAATATCAGCCGCAGGAGCCTGCTCTTCCCTCACAGACTACAGGCCAGCTTTCCACAGCTGGAGACCACAGTATGAGAAGACTGGAAGTCCTGCATCCCTATCAAAGCACCAAGAGACCTGGATGAAGAAACCTGGATCCCTGCCTAACATTGTGCAAAGGTAAATACTAAAATATTATGAAAATAAAATCAAAATGGGCAATATTTTTGTGTGTGTGTATTTGGCTTCCATTTGTCTCCCCAGCCCAGTGAAATGACAGACTCCTACAACATGTGAGCTTCCTGAGGATGCCTTTATCAGCCAAAACAGAGATTGTTTGCAACATTCCTCTTTCCCTCTGCCACGTCATTTTTACTGGCTCGCTCTGTTTCCGCTGCGTGTGCTTCTCACTTCTCCACCAGAGGAAATGAGCAACGCGCAGGCTAGGCATGAGAAACATCTTAAATAAAACAAACTGAGCAGCATTTAATGCAAATTTACCTGGGATCAGATTGAGTGAAGCCACTGCTCTGTATCTGATAATCATTACTGTTTTTATAAGAAGTATCTGAACGCCAGGAGGAAATTTCAAGCAGGGTTGTTTGTTCTTTGCCCCAGCGTGGGTCAGACAGAACACAAAGCAAACTCCGACACACTCTGCCCCAAGAAGGATACACTTTGATTTCCTCTTGTCCTGAGGATTAGGTATAATTCATTGCCAGAGTATTTCAAATGCAAAATATCACGGGTTTTGCTTTAGTCAAAGTTAGCACCGTTGCTGGGAAATCCACTCTGAATCTGAGAGACATTACCTTCTTGGAGCATTTCCCCTCCACTGCTAAACCCTACACCACTTTCAGTATCTGTGGTTTCTTGGTTGGATTTTCTGGGAATGGAATGGAATCCAGGAAGCTGCACCTCCCTCCTCTGGGGAGGGCTGGATAGTGTGCTCATCCCTAACAAATGTTCACCAGTTCCTAAAGACCTTCCCAAGGCAGAGGTCTTGTAGCCTCCTCAAGTGAGACATTCAAGTGCTCCCTAGCTGTTGAAAATACACAACACCTTGGAAAAAAACTCCATGGTATTAATTCAACACCTCTCTACCATCTGCTTCAGTTTTAGTAGTGGCATCTCTTAGCACCAGTTAAAATTCCTAGGTATTTGCAGGACAATAACACAAACAGGTGTCAGTGCAGTGAGAAAACTGGAAAGAAATAGATTTCAAGAAATTTGCTGAGCTTAGCTCTAAGTTCAAATCTGGATTTAAGAAAACTGAGGAGGCCAGCAAGAGAAGAGCTGGATTAGACAAATATGTGTGGAATGGTACAAGAGCAGAGAAGATCTGTCCTGGCAAGTGTCATTATCCAGTATGGCTTTATGCTGGGCAGCTCATGCAGGCAAACATGAACCTTCCCAATCCGTGTCAGTGTGGACCCTTCTACAAAGTAGATGTCAGCCCACGAGGAGCAGGACAGGAATTGGCAACTCATATCAGAGCACTAAAAACAGGTACCAGATGAACAATGAAGACATTCACTTGTTGCTGTCATGGGCTGATCTTGAACCTATGTGATGGAGGGAAAAACACCTCTGAGTCATCCCAATGCTGTTTGCTGTTAGCAACAGGTACTGAGAAGGGAGCAGGCTGCTGGCGTGCCTCCTTCCAGAGCCACACACACGGGTGATACTGTGCAGAGCAAATGAAAAGGCTGGCTGCTGCAGCAAGGACTTTCCCAGTGAGAAATGATTCAGAACAGAGCGAGGCTTGCAGCGGTCTCAGTTTGCATGTTCCATCAGCTTTTATCTCCAGCAAGTGCTCACGCTTGCCCGCTTCTCAGGAATAGATGTACTGTGATACATAATTTAACTTCTCTGGTAGGAAGTTCATCTGGGTTCTTCACTCAAGCACACAGATGACCTGCTCAGAAAGGCTGTCACACCTCATTCAGCTGCTTCCAGTACCAGCTGTTTCCAAGCTGAGAAAAGCAGGTGCTGCCTGACAGTCTTCCTTGTTTCTCAGGTCTCCAGGGGAAGATCATTTGTTCTTTCCTCCCAAGCAATGCACACAGTCTGTCATCTCACACTGCATCTCTCGTCAGCTCTGGGTACAAGGAGGTGAGTCTGGACCTGTGGATCTAGGGCTTGAACTGATCAACTAGATAGGAAAAGGGAAGTCTCAATACCACTGAGGCAGGAGTCTCAGTACCACACTCACATAAGGATCTGGCTTGCCAGCATCTGAAACTGTTCCCAGGTTCCAGCACTGTGGAGTTAAGTTTGGTTGGGTTGTTTTTTTTTTAATCCTCACACGCAGAGGATTTTTTAATAAAGTACTATTTGAGAAAGAATAAAGTTGGGATTTTGCTGAGGCCAGAGGGCCTGCATAGCGCTACCGAGTAATACAAGAGTGCTTGGCTAACCTGGCTAATGGGCTTATCTGGAAGGTCTGTGGGTTTCCTTCTGTCTCACAGCCAGAAGTTGAGAGAACACTTGCAGCAAAAACCTTATCTGCATGCTTCAGTTGTCTTCCCTCCCTCTTCTGCTGCACTGTGCATTATGAACAGGGTTTTTTCCCTTCTCCCACTATCCTATTTATCAGCACAGCACTAGTCTTGTTAAAATAATGCTACATTGCTGGGACTACGATCCAAGCCTACTTGAAGGGATTTGGCAATATTGTACAGTTCCTTTGTTCAACAAATAGAAACAAGATGGGAGTCAACTTGCAAAGGAGCTTCAGGCTGAAACCCCTGACCTCCCAGCTGAGACCGTTTAACACACCAGTCTGCTGTGGCAGTTCATCTGAGCCATCATGGTGCTGCTGCCAGATCCTCTCAGTCAGGTGCCTGTGCCCACCCTAGCTGGTACAAAGATGACAGAAAAAAGCAGCAATAACCAAAGCCCAAGTGGGAACCCTGACTGATTAAGGAAGTTTTGAGTGAATCTAAGCAGGTTGTGTTGGCCTAGTGAGCATGAGAACACCTGAAGTGTTTGCAGATGGCTCATAGGGAAGAACAAGGCAGTGCATGCGCCTGGCTGCAGGAAAGCAAGACCTCCAGCAGCATTTCACTGGAGAAGGACAGGAAGCGATGCATGAGAGGAGAAAACAGAGTCCCAGACTCAGCTGTAGGGGCTCTGCTACATATAAATAAAGATTAGTTCAGTCTGATGATTCTCAAGAAGAAAGCAAAAGTGGGTACTTGGGATTCATCCTTAGTGTAACTGCAGCAGAAGTTACAGGAACAAAATAGCATCACAGTCTAAGGTTAACTTGTAATGGGAAGAGCAACTGGACAGAGGATGCCAAAAAGATGTGCAAACACCACAGCTGACTGCGCATACCCTGTAACTTCTGACACAGGATGCCGCTAACTGTACTTTAGAAACATCTCTGTTTCCTCCCTGCATGGTGACTCTGGGCTCCCTTCACAGTCACAGGAGAGAAAGAGACCCATTTACACAGTGATTCATCTGACCTATTTTAGACATTTACTCTAGCATACAATGACTCATGTCCTTGGGGTGCCCATTTCTTTCCTATAAACAAGAGTCTAGACAAGTAACTCAGATGTAGACATCCACAATTAGATGTCTACATTTGGACAGATGAATTCTGCCTCTAATGTTCAACCAGAAATCAACCTACGAGCTATGCCAAGAGACAGCTCTGGTTGATAGCCACAATAGGGAAGAGAAACAGGGTCATTCATTCTTTTTGATGGTGTGTAGTTCCCTGCAAAAATTGCTTAAAGCGCTAGCTAAAAGATTAACCATCATGTGAACGGCTGCGATAGTACTGCGGGAACAGCAGAGGGACCAGTTAAAGGAGATTCATTATTGCAACTATTTTTTAAACCTGCACCTGTGTCTAATTAACCAGCGCCAGATCCCCTTTCCATCAAAGGCATTTGGCAAAAGGCAGCACGCATCAAGTGAGTTTGTCACACAATCTCTTCTCAGGGTGGGTTGGTAACAGCACGTATGGGCATCTGGCCATAGACTTCTATTCTCCCAGGCCTGAGAGGCCATGAGAAAAGCTGGTGCCAAGCCTCTTGCTAATCTCAAGTGTCTCTTTTACAGTTAGTATGGTTAGCAGGACTGGTGCTGTGCTTTCTGATGTGGGGCTCTCAGGAGATCCTTGAGGCTTGGGTGGCTGGCAGGTTCTCGTGTGGCTTTAGGAACTAATAATCTAGACAACAAGTCAGGCCAGAGCACTGGGAAGGCTTTTTGTTTTGACAGTCTTAACGTATTTCTCGTTTCAGCCTGTCAGTCCGATTTCCTATGGCTCATACATTCACACCATCTGTGTTGCCCTCAACGACTTTAACTCACTGAGCAATTTCAGCCAAATTTAACAGAGATAACAGCCTCACAGACGATTCAGTTCCTCAAAGGTTCACAAAAATAGACACTCATGTAAAGGAGAGAGATGTAATGAGTAACCTCAACTGAACAAAAGGATGCAAAGTATGCTCAGCCTTGATTAGCCTCCAAAGAATCCACAACAAAAAGAACCCTTGCAGATCCCTCAGACTCCAGGCCTGGGGACGATTTTCCTGAATTCCTAGCAACCCAGACACACGGTCTAGAGCAAGCCAGGCTCAGTTTAACCCAGCAGCCAAAGCCTCAGAGGTCTGGGCTTGTCCTCCTTGTGCTTTATTGTCAACCAACTGTTGAGCGCACAAAGCCATCTCAAATGAAAACCCACAAGTTCTCTTTTAATGTTGCAACCACAGCGTCTGCAAACCCAGAACTTTGCATGCTCTGGGCCAAGTTTTCCATGGTGTTCCCCTCAGCGAGACCCAGGTGTCTGGCTGCAAGAGCAGTGCTGCTCCAAGAGCTCTGGGCTGGGTGGAGGAAGTTCCCGCTGTTATAGCTGGGTGGCTGGGTGCCATTGCCTGTACACACCAAAGGGACTGCCCTGCAGGAGAGGGGCACTTGAAGGGTGCATGAAAAATTAATCCCTTCCCCAGGACCCGGCAAAGCCACGGACAGTCCCAAACCAAGTTTGGGAGACAGCAAAGAACAACTATGTCTTCCCTTGCTGGCCCAGGTAGTGGGAGCAGAACCAAGGGGTTCACCAGCCTGTTCAAAAACCTGCAGCACCCAGGCACAGAAGAGGCAAGAGCTGTGAGAATGAGGGCTGAGAGGGAGGAAACATGCAGCATTGCCTGGTTTATGTTGTCACTTTTCAACCCTCTTCACAGCAACCAAAGCTATAGCACCTGCAGAAGCTCCAGGGAGTTCCACTGTCCCAGAGTTGTGATAAAACAGGAGGAGCAAGGCTCTGCCTGCCTTGGCAGGGCGCAGCAGTCCAGCCCTGAGCGGTTGATACCTCAGAAATTCTCCCAGTCTGCTGTTCTTGTGACCTCCAAGCGCATTCTTATTCTGTGTCTGACCTTATCACTCCCAAAAGTAGCAGGAGCCAGAAAAGGACAGATATATGTGCTTGCAGTGGGTTGCCACAGTTTTGGCACAAAACACAACAGCATCGGAAATGGGAGGCTGACTGAGGGAAGCAGCGCATTAAAAGCTCCAGACATCCTGAAGTGCTCAGACAACGTGAAGGCAGGCTGTCGGCCACCCTGAGAAAACACAGATAAGCCAGAAACCCACAGCTCCAGCTTGCCAGAGCTCTATGAGCTGGAATAGAACTCAGCTGTCAGCAGCCAGAGCTGCCTGGTGGCCAGACAGTCCTGACCAGCAGCCAGTGGAAGGGAGATCCTGTCTCTGGGCACCACCAATGTCATTCAGATGACACCTACCACAGAGACAGTGAATTACTCTCAGTACATGCATTTCCCCCCCAGCCCAAGTGCCATCAGTGGTACATATCTCTGCTCATTGGATTCAAACGAGCTATGCTGCCATTACATGAGCAAACCTCACTCCTTGTCACAGCCACAATGTTAATGGACAGGATCAAAACCCCACAGAATACCAGGTTCTCTTACCAGCTCTACAGCATCCATGCAACATGACAGGGGTACCAGAGATCCAATTCAGCCAAGCTCTTTCAGACCATCACCGTTGGCCCAGCACCCCCTGCTCCCACACAGCATCTTCATCTACAACAGCATATCAGGGCCATAAATAAGCCCCCCAAGACCCACCAGATGTGGGCTCTCCTCAACCAGGGGAGCAGCGATGGAGGAGACTGCTGGCAGTGTGCGTTCCTCACACACATGCACATGTTTGTGGGAGACTCTGCCTTTACAGCAGTGGCTTTTAATGGTTTCTTACACACCGCTCTGCTGATTGATAGCTTACCACGGAGCAGTTAACACAGCAATATCCCAGCCCTATTTACAGACATCTCTGCACATTTACTTTGTCACAAGTAAACTCTGCACATGGCAATAAAGCTTAAGGTAATGACTTCTTCAGCACAAAGCCAGCAATTTCCTGTCAGCTTGGTTTACAAATGGCTAACTCCGGGGTTAATTTTCAACGTGGCTCCAAAGATGGCTATGCAAAGCAGGGGTGAGGGGAGGGCTGTGCCACTCTAAGCTGTGGCATCCCTGTTCTGGAGGATGGATGTCACAGACTGAACCCAGTTCATGCTCCTGTGTCCTTGCCCACAGACACACAGTTTTGTTCTTCTCCCATCAGCAGAAAGCAGCTGGATGTCAACCCTGTGTGCTGGGCTCACTCCTACACGTCAGTGTTTTTATGCCTTCCTTCTCAAAGCCAACATTGCTGCTACACAGCTGAGAACACAGTGCCATGACACAAGGGGAGTCCACAGCAGGTTTTCTCCTGCAGTGGTATTTCTGAGTGAGGGGCATGGAGCCAGGCATCGCAGCACATTGCCTGTAGCCTCACACAGCAGCACCAGCATGAGCTGGTTGACTACTGGAACCTGTACACCTACCCCTGCTGGAAGTGTCCCAGCCAGCATTAGCTCCACCAGCCCTGATGGCCATGCATTGGGTATGGCATTACCACAGCAGAGCAGATCTTCACGCCGAATGAGCCTGGGAGTACCTGTGTAGGCTTCAACACCCTTCTCTGGAGCATAAGGAAATGGGCAGTGAAGCCACAACCCAGGAAGCTGGTCCACGGAGAATTTGCACGCACTCACTCCCTCCATCAAGGAAAACAAATTGGGTATCACTGCTCTCTCCTGCATGCATCAACCTTCACGTGCCGCAACTAGGAGCACAACATTTTCAGCTTCTTTCTATAATTAGTGCAGAGAGAGGATGCCTGAGAACAGAAATCTATTTTAGGTGTTGTGAGTCACCTTCCAGAGATGAGCATCTTTTTTTCTTCCACTGACCATATAGAAAGATCTGAAAGTAGATACCCAAAATAGATGCCATAAATATGCATTAGAAGCTCAGCATATACTGCCCTTTAACTGGGTTATGCTGTTCTTCTCTAACAAGGGTGTGAAAACACTTTGTCACACAGAAATTTAAATCGCCGCACCTAGGAGGGCTGTCAACAGCCGATGCAGGCACACGGGGGACAAGATAATCCTGATGGAGTTTTTGCAGACCATCATCTCGGTCCAACACCCTGTTCCCAGTGGAAAACAGCAAACTGCCCTACCGTTGCCTCAGTGTGAACCTGTCTACCAGCACGGACGCTGAACCGTGACAAAACAGCTTTGGGAAAAGTTAATGTAGTTCCCTCTGCAGAGAAAGGGCCAAAGGATAAAGAGGCTCCTCTCAGCTCGTTCTCCAAAAGGTAATTCTGTATGTGATAGTCACTTTTGGTCACAGCTAAAGGGAAAAGAAACTCAAGATGGGAAAATGCATCTTCCTGATGCAGTCCTACATGTTAATGGAGGACACGGCATTAGAATGGCCGCAACAGAGGTTCAGAGCTTTTCCATACTACAGCCTAAGGTTTAGGGGCTTCTTTTCCCTTCAAGGAATGGACTGCCCAGGCAAGTGGTGGAGTAGCCATCCCTGGAGGCATTTAAGAAGAAATTGGTTGTGGCACTTACTCTAGCTGGTGTGATGGTTAGAGCATAGGATGGGACTTGATGATCTTAGAGGTCTTTTCCAGCCTCAATAGTTCTGTGATTCTGTCTTCCTAGCTTCCCTTATTGTTTTCCACTGAGTATGCCTCCACCTTTTCAGTAGTGAAATACACAGAAGCAGAATTCACACTGTTTAGCAGAATCCTTCCCATTTGCAAGGGCCTAATCCTTGATTTATTTGGCTTATTCTTATCGAGACCTCACTCCCCATCATTTCATTTTTATCTAGAAACCCTTCAGTCTCCTGTTTCCATCAGAAACTATTGTCTTTGTACCCTTTCTCTGCCTTTACTGATTTATCCTACAAGATGACCCTTCTTTACCCTTCCAGTTTCCATGAAGGCTCCCTCAGTCTCCTCTGCAAATATTTCATAGCTTTAGAGGGTGAACCATGCTTCAGACCCACATCCTCTGAAACAGCTCCCTGAATATGGCTCTTGTTGTTTCTAAGAATCTGTTAGAATTAAAGCCCAGTAAGTTATGTGCCACCATTGTAGGGGAGAGCACATTAATCAAAGACATGCGCCGCTCCCCAGCTGCCTTGGAAGGGCCTCACCAGGGATTGATAAATTGCTCCTGGAGGTAACTAATAAATCTGAGAAGTCCTTTGCTTTTTATGAACAGGAATGGAAGAGGATCCAGCTGCCGAAAGAATTTGGGTGGAAGCAGAACAGTACCTGGAGCACCTGTTGTTTCCCTTCCTCTTCCCCTGTTGCACCTGATGTGCACCCACAGATCCACCACCAAAAGTGTTTCTTCCCTACCCATCTCTTTTCTTCTCCTGTGAACACCATTAGGGCAGCCTGGAAGACTCCTCCTGACGTAAGCAGCAGTTTCTCCAGAGAGCCAGGAACACACATAAAGGAGCAGGAGGATCTGTCTTTTGGCATCCACTTGACTTATCATGGGAAACAAGACTTTCTCTAATGTGGGTTCTACTAGGTATTACAGCACAATTCAGGTGTGGAACTTCTAATCACAAGGCTGAACTAAAGCGTGTATCTCCCCACCAACCTTGCTGCAACCGAGGATTGGAAACTTGTTTGGGTTAAGTGCTCTATGCTGAGAAAGAGGTGGTTGCTACTCTGCTCTGGCTTTGCTCACAGATCCTGAGGCTTGGTTTCACTGGACACCAAAAAGGATCTCTGCTATCTAAGGGTGCCTTTTTCAAAGCCAACCTCTCTCTAGACAGGGAGAATGAGGGAACATTGTCTTCTGTGCCTGTCAGTACTATGCCTGGAGGATAAACCTGTCCCCTCCCCTAAGGCATCACACAAAGGGTTGTTGAATCATGTGTGACCCTACTGTGCCTACCATGAGGTGCAGAGCATCTGGGCAAAGCACCCATGTAGGACAAGCATTTTCTGTGATGGTTATGCTGACAGACACCAGTGAGATGGAGCATTTGGATTCCAGTCAGGTCTGGCTCAGGGAAGCATTGGCTGGAGAAGAGTTGGGACAGCTGCCAAAGCAGGGCAATGCTCTGACCGACGTGGGAATGCACCCCTCACCCTGGGGGAAGTACCACAAAGCCACAACATCTACATTCTCTCCTCTCCAAAAGAAACCTACTGCAGTGCTACTACTGATGCCCCAGCTTCATGCTCTGAGGATGGCCATAGCACCAAATAACCACACTCTTCATTTGGAGCTGTATAGAAATACAATAGGTCAGGATGCCACAACCAGCAAGAGGTCTCATGGCACTCTTAGTCCCTCTCCAGCATCCACAGCAAATTCATCACCATGGACTATCCAAATGCAAAATCCAAGTGAACACAAAATCTACCCCTTGGCCATAATCAGCCTTTTTTCCCCTTCTCATAAACAGGGCTGATCTGATATTTGCTCACAGCCCAGGTTGTGCAAAGCATCAGAGGATCACTTACTGCTAATTACTGTACTGAAGTTCATCTGGAACTATGTACTAATTGCTTTGTTATAGCTATTAGAGCCATGTCATGCCACCAAGGCAGTCCTAGGAGTGTCTGCCTATTGTATGTGATACACAAGCTGGATCTGCGGAGAAGTGATTGCTGATAGTGTCATTGTCTCCTTAATAACATATAAACTCTATTTTTATACAGTACATGTAATAATGATAGTGATGGATATAAGAAATAGAGGCTTTCTATTTTTGACCCAAAAAACCTAGAGCAGGGTGGAGACAAAGAGCATGAAGTTTCCAGGCTGAGAACGCCCTTCCTTCCCCTGTGTCCTTCACCAGGTACCCTAATGTCTCACATGGCTCCTAGCTGGCAGGAGGCAGCTGTCTCTCCCAGTCTTCCCAGGGGGTCTACACGTGCTAAAATCACCACTTTCAGCAAATCCTGGGTCCTGCTGGCACATTGCTCTGTAGGGGATCCTATATGGTCACAGAGGTTCCAGCCCCCACAATGTGTCAGCAGATATCTCACTCACTATTGTGGGACCAGGGCAAGGACAAAGATCTGAGTCCATTTCTTGAAAGGCTTCTCTACTGGTTTAGTCTAGGGAGCAAGAACCTCAGCAGAGTGAGTGTTGCAGCTAGAAACTCCCATTGTGTTTGGCTGAAAGTTTTTAGAGATTAAGGGAAATAACACTGAGAAAGAATCTCTGTGTCAGAAAAGGACAGTCAAAAATTTCCACCATGCAGGAGAGGGTGAGGATTTGGGGGACCTATACTAACACCCCATAAAGTCAGTGGAAATATTTTCTTTTTTTCCAATGGGTCCAGTGAGGAAAGTCTAGTGCTTAAGGGGGCCTTTAGCCCTAAATTCAATCTCAGAGGACTAATCTGGTCAGATTGCTACTTCTGTGTGTTTCTATAGGATTCCTTGGGGTGAAGAGGCAGATAAGAGCTGGGTGTCAAAAAATAATCATTTTCTTCCCAGCTGTTTGAAATTGTAGCTCAATTTTATCGAGAAGCTCAGTCTGGCACAGCAGTGATACCAGCAAGCACTGTGCAGACTGGCTGGTCTCATCACTGAAGAGCAACTCTTGAAGTTTTTATACCATCACATCAAAGGCAGAACAGAGCAAAGAGCTCATTTTGGTGTAATCTTTAATAGAACATCTGAGGAAAAACTGTGAGTGGAAAGTAGCATCTTACAGAGAGAGTAATGAGAGATTCAGTAATATTCAGGTCTAAATATGAGCTCCTCTGTACTATTCAAGTTGAGCTCCAGTCTGGGTACATTTTATGGAATCATATAATTGCAGAATGGTTTGTGTTAGACAGGACCTTAAAGTTCATCTAGTTCCAAGAGATGGGAAGGGACATCTCCCACTTAGACCACATTGCTCAAAGCCTTGTCCAACCTGGTCTTAATATAGACGATGGTACATCATGCAAGACATGGATGACAAAAATAAAGAAGCAACTTTTAGGATGAAACTAACACTACAAGCTAAGCAAACAAACGGCTCCCGGAACTCCAGCTTTGTCTCTCTTGTTGACCAGGACCCAAGCCCTGCCTGGATCACCCCACGGCACCTGGAGACCTCCAATGGCAGCAGGACATAGTGCTCAGAGCCCCATGCCTATGCAGCCCTGTGTAGGGCTTCAGCTGACTCTCCCCTCGCACGGACTGCGGGCTTGGTGATCTAGAGCAGGTGTTCCTGTGCGCTCTCAGAAAGGCAACCAATCCACCCTGAGTCAGCAGGACTCACACTGGCACTTCTGCAGTCCGAGAGATTAAAGCAATGTGCCAGCAGGGCCTTTACAAGGCACTGGCGTGCGCTTTAGAGCCCCGCAGGGGCTCACTAACTCAATTACCACACGATGTGGACTCCTCACCAA
The DNA here is from genome assembly GCA_028565055.1 of Phoeniculus purpureus. Classification (NCBI taxonomy): domain Eukaryota; kingdom Metazoa; phylum Chordata; class Aves; order Bucerotiformes; family Phoeniculidae; genus Phoeniculus; species Phoeniculus purpureus. Next base: position 2,649,811 of record JAOXOE010000776.1, on the reverse strand, counting down.
CCCATCCCCTAATAATGAACAGACCTGCAGGTTCCAAATCTTTAAAGGGAAGGAAAACACCACCAAATAGATTAGCTCCACAGTTGTGCTGTTAATTATGGGTCATTTAGTTCAGTTAATCAATAGGCAGACTTCTTTAACTGGCTAATTATGCCAAACTGCTTCCACAATGAGCAGGTTTGCTGCTAGTTGTTAACCATGAAGGGATAATATTTCACTGTAAAGATAAGCCCCATCCAGTCATGAGACAAATGCTTTGCAGAGCCATGAGTCTGCAATGACACTGGCTGCAATTTAACCTGTTCTGCCTTAGAGACTTACAGCTGGGACAAGAAGCTCCCAGCATCTTTGGCTTCTCCACGCAAAATAACCAGGGTAAATGCCTGGCCATCTCCTCGTGTGGATCACTCACCCTCAAATCCCTCCTTACCCAGGCTAAACAGGAGCTCGTTATTATCTATGCAAGCCAACCAGATGAACATTTTGGTGGCAGCCCAGGTAAAACCAACCATCCTGAGCTGTCTTTCAGGATGTTACATGAGAATGTGTCCTGGCCAAGGCAGGTTCTGGGAGAACCAAGCCACATCCCCCACTTGGACCCTCAAAGAAGAAGTCAGTATGCAGAGGAGGAGGAGGTAGGCTCTTGGTTTGTCAAAGCAGATGAAAGGTGAAGAGGACCTCTTGTTAGTAGTAGTTGTTTGGAAAAAACAGAATGGATTTTGTTGCACACTTGAGCTGATTACTGGACTCAAGGCCCCTATTGAGGTCATCAAATAGTCCAGCAGAGCAAGATAAGAATGGAGAGACAGCACAAGTTTGAGCCTGAACTTTCTGGTTGTTTAACAGAACAAAGCAATCCATGCTTGGGCTTTGCTAGCAAATTATTTTATTGAAGGGTAAGAGCTTGCTGAGCAAGCATCTTCATCAGATCACCCTCAGAGAGGTTTACTCTGACAAGCTGGGGTCTGCACTCCCGCTGTTGGGGTTTCAGACTTCCGATACCTGAAAACTCCCCCTCCCAGTCCCAGAGGATAGCAACAGCCTGGCACATCAGCTCAGGGACTGTCCTCAGGGCTTCCACTGACTTCCAAATGACTAACATAAATCACAGCTCCTATTCTACTTGCATCCCCACCTTATTTTCCCCTTTTAATCCCCACCTATTGGCAAACCAGACTTGGGCTATTTTGTTGCTTGAGAAAGACCATTAATGGAGCATTACTGTTGTAATAAAGAAATGGAAATGCAAGCCTTGCTGGTGTTTTCTGAAAAGCTATCTCCATGGAAAAGTCACCCTGTTGTAGCAATAACAGGATGACTAATATAGTCCGACATGGTCTAAAACACAACTAGAGGCAATGAATAAGCTATAGCAGTAATATGAGCCACCCTTAACTAGAAGGGGGTTGAATGTATCAACATGACACTTCAGAACAACTTCAGATTAAAAATCACAGAGTCATAGAATGATTTAGGTTTGGAATGGACCTAGTTCCAACCCCACTCCTGCCACAGCCAGGGAAATCACTTTAGGTCTAATTTAGCTGATAACACTTATGCTAATTTGCAAGTTGCCAAATCTTAACCACAAAGGAAGTTTGAGATGCTCATCCTTGAGTAACATAAAAGCAAATGGTCCACAAACTGCCTCTGCCACCTCTGATGACATTTTTGGGGAACACATCACCGCATTCTCAAACACAATAGACATCATCTGCTACAAGCAAGCTAGAAGATTGTTGCACGTATAAGTATCTGCTCCCCATCACCTTCTTCTGGGCACATAAGAGCTCTGTTGTTTGGGGTAAAGTCAGACAACTTCAACACTTGTCTACAATCAGCTCTTTCCAAAATTTATTGTTGGAGTGCAAACTTTACATCAGCTTTTCAGATTTAGATGCTACTTTCTAACCTGCTCATGTGTTTACTAAAACACTAAAAAGATTGTGGTGTTTGTTGAATGGAAAAAAGGGAACACAGCCTTAAAGAAAAAAAAGGCTCTGCTGAACCACAACATCCTAGAGAAGTAGCAGGGTTTGTATCCTGAGGTGGCTTGTTAACCAGCTGCAGCGATTTCTTGTTGGAAAGCAATGCACTATGAGAAAGGGCTGCAGCCAGATTCCAGGGGACCTTGGGCGGTACTGCAGGACCTGATTCCAGACTAATTCTGGGTTTACTCTGGAAAAAGTACTACAGAGATTTAAAACCACTCCTTGGTAGGACTATAAAATATTATGCTTTCCCATATGCAACTGATTTGCTAAGCTTCAGTGCGTCTGCCAGGAGCTGGAATCTCAAACTAGGAATCTGGAAACAGAAGCGTAATAGTTTGTGAAAGAAAAAAAGAGACTGCTTTTAGCCAGGTCACTAGAAAACAACGGGATACGGAGTGTTCCTGTATTCCTTGGGGACATGTGGTGCTAGGCTGCAGATGTGATTCGCAGAGACATTCAATCAGATGGCACATCAAAAGCAATGGTAAATTACACGTCTTCAATAAAAAACCCCATTAAGTCATAGACACTTGGCCACGGAGGAAGGCAATTAGGCTTCAGCATTATTTGTTAAACAACGGGCACAAGATGATACATAGTGAATTTTTTGCAGTAATAGCCATTCCTGGTCATTCATTGTGAAGAGAATAAATCTGTCACTTGAATGAAAACAATTGACAGCACCATTTATTACCTTGCATGCTTCAGAACAACAGCACAATTTACATGTTGCCCTTTGGCACCGGGACTCCCAGCTTGCTTAGAAACAAAGCAAAAATATCTATAGACCTGGTAGCAAGAACTGAAGCAGGAGCTGACCTTACGTGGTTTATTTAGACTTCTATAACCATGCAGTCTAGTTCAGCCCCTGGTTATAGGAGAAGTAGGGGCTTTTTTCTGGAGAACCCACAACCTTGAGACTCTGAAACACGGAGGGTCACACAGAGGTCTCTGCATCCTATGGTTCAGAGAGTAATGTTTTAACTCTGATCTTCTGAGATGTCTTCTGGGAATTAAAGATGTTTGGTTTCTTTTCATAGGCTTTAAAAGGCTGGGTCCATCAGAGAGAAGGGATATTTCCCCTAGCTCATGAAGACAAATCTTTGCACTAAACCTTGGCTTTCTTTTTCATACAAAGAAGGCAAGATTCTTGGTACAGCCAAGCCGCTTAAGCCACTGAAAAACCAAGTCCACAAAACCTGTGGGAAACACTGTTACTAGAATAGAAAATACTCAGCCAAAAAATACTCTAGAAGTCCTACAATGCTGCCCTTTATAGAAACATCTTTGCAGAATTAGCTGTTGGATGGAGTTTCTTCTCTAGGAAGTTAATACGGCACCTGTTACAAATGCATGAGAGAGCTCAAATTTGGGATTGATTGTAATGGAGAAGTCTGCAGACAATTCCAGAATGGCATTTTAAGGGATGTTTGGTGTCTCAAGTCCAACAGAACTGTTTAGGTTGAGCTATTATAAACCTCTATCAAGCACTTCTGCATACTTCAGTGGCAAAAAGGTATCCAGACGGGATCTGTTGGAAAAAGTCTTGCACTCACAGGATTGAACTGGGATTCTGGATTTATAAATAGATGCTCATTGCAGCCAGGTGCTGGCAAAACTTTCTCCATGTGCAGGGAGGTCTCTGCAACTCCAGCAAGAGCCAAAGCACACAGCTTTTCCCACCGCAAAACTGCTCCATCTAGCCACTTCCATTCCAGCTCTCAATGTCTGATGCTGATTCCCTTTGGGATGGTTCCCTGCACCCACAGCAAGGCCAGGCCAATTCTCTCTCACAGTATACTAAAACTTTAGAGTGGGCTGTTGTTTATTTAATTTCCCCTCACTGTTTGATAGCACACAGCAAGGTCAAGAGACTGGCCATTTGTTAAGGAGCTCTATTATTCCCAAGTGCTGTTCTGTGCATTGTAAAGTCCTGGGGAGATTAATGGGGCTGGTGGCAGTGCTTATATTCTTAACACACACCTTGTGCCTTTGTGCCTGCTCCCATGGCACCCTGGTCACTGTAGAGCTACAGAGAAACTGTCACTCTGAAGCATCCTGTTCTTGGCACTGGGACATAGTTATAAGCCAGAAAATAAGATCTTGGGTTTCTATTACACTCTCAATGCTGAGAGTGGAGTTCCTTTTTTCCCTTTAGACATTGAAGCGTAAAATTCCACCTGAGTCCCATGTCAGTTCAGAGCTCAAAAAGTCTTCCACTGGAGAGAACTCAGCGAGCAAGAGACATATCAGAGGGACCTGTACAGCCCATGAAACATCCTGTCTGTAGCAACAGAGCAGAAACCTCTGATGAACCACAGCCCGTTAATGAAAACAGCAAATCCCCAGGGTTTCAACTTCTCCCTCTCCAGCAAAGTCAAGAAATTAAAGTTCTAGATGGGAGTTAACCATTCATTCCAATATTCCAAAGATACAACTACTCCTTAGAAAAAACAGGGCAAAACACTGTGGATGATTCTCCTTTGTTAGGGATCTCCATGCAGTGGGATTTTTGGCTTTGTTTCCTTCAGGCTGAAAGTGTTTGTTCTCATCCTCAGATCTGACACAGGAGTCCTGTAGAGGAATTATTCCTAAACTGGAATAGTTTCTAAGGTGAAAGCCAGATCTCCTTAGAGTTTGCTTATCTATGCCTAAAATGCTTTATCTGGTTCCTTTCCTCGTCTCTTGCTCCACATCTGCTGCCTTCTTCAAACAAACAAAATTTGGCAACGGGTGAAGCAGTACAATACCAGGCTTGTGGGGCAAACAGAGGTCACATACCCTATCTCTGTCTGTGGAGTCTAAAGGCAAAGTACTTAGTGTTATTAGCTTTTCTGCATGAGTGATCAATCCCGAATTGGACATATGGGTGCCGTGGACAGACCGATAAACGCAGCATTTGTTTTCTCTGAATGGGCTATTTGCTACTTGTGACTGCAGCAGCAGACTGCGAGCTGTACTTCAGCGATACGCTGTCTCATACTCTGTGATAAGGCTGAAACCATTAGGCAGGCCATGAAAAATAAACAAATAAATAAAACGGGCGGACGTGCAAGTGGCTGGTGGAACATTTTAAGGCAAGCTGGACACCTGCTTCAGATAACACCCCCCCACCCCCCAATCCTGTCCTTGTTCCCAGAGCTACTTCTGCTACTTCTTTGCAGGGATATATGAAGGTATAAAGTAAAGCTCCCTCCTATTTTAGGTGGGAATTCTAAGATCTAGCTCTTCTCAGGAGGAGTTCAGTCAAAAGCTTTGCAGCAGCAGCAGCAGCAATGCTCCTCCTTTTCTCAGACACAACAAAGTGTGCAGTTCTTGCACAGCTTTTCTTCGCTGCCCTCAGTGAAGGATGATTCTTTTAACAAATGGGGACAGCAGTCGTGTTTGTGCTCCGCCTGCCCGGCAGCACAGCCCGAGTTCTCCCATGCAGTGCTGCAGGGCTTTGCTCGTTGGCACAATGCAGAAACGACCCACCAGCTGAATCACATTTAAGCTCAGACAACCTTCACTGCAGTCGAAGAAACTAACTCTGGCACTAACACCCACACGCTCTGTAAGGCACTGGGAAAGCACTGCCTGCTTTGACATCCAGCCTTCCTGTGGCCTTTTGCTGGTCAGATTCCATTTCTCCGACAAGTTTCTGCTTCCTGGGGAGCAGGGCAGGTGATTACACAGGAACAGCTCTTACCAGCTTGGGAACATGCAGTTGTTCCTGAAGGCGACTACAGGGCCCCCTGCAACTCTTACTCAGTCTTCCCTATTCTCAAGTGTCTAGAAGGAACTGAAAGACATCATGTCATGGAACCAGAGCAATCAGAGCAGGGCACTGCCTTCAGCCTGGTTGCAGTCTCTTGAAGCACAAAAGAGCCACCCATTTCCTTAAAACACTCTCCAGCTTCTTTTTTTCTTGTTTCACTTCCCTTCTCTGCTCTATGCTAACACCACAGACCCCATCTCAGGACATCAAAACCCAGGAGCCAGCAGCTGGAGCAGCTCAGATCACTTCTCCCACACACAGCCCAGTGCCCAGTAGTGTGGGCACACTGGTGTGGTGGCTTGGCCCAAGGGCTTTTGCAACAGCATCTGCTCCACCACAGCAAGTAAAGCTGTCTGAAATGCATTGCTTTGCTGCTGCTCAGTGCCCTCTTCGTGTCAGCACACTAACACACCTAAATAACTGCTCCCACCTTCACACCCACTGGGAAACCATCCTCAGAGGCTGAGGACCTGCCTGAGCACAGGGGACACCAAAGGGGCAGCACAAGAGCTGGACAAAACGAGCCACAGAATATCCCTTCACAAGGAACCTCCACTCAGATCTCCTTAAGCCAGCTGAAATCACAGCCCAAGCCACACAACTCCCCCTTTTAACACCAGGATTTTTTTAAAAACTAAAATTAAGTAGAAAAAAAAAAGAAGAGAAAGATCACCATTCTGAAGGAGGAAAAATATTTCCATTTCAGATGGCTTTACAAGTTGTTCCAAGTCTTTTGCAGCCCAGCAATTTGAAATGTCTGCTCTTGCAAAGCTGTCTACATTTCTTGGCATGGCTCAGTTTTCCGCTGCAAATCCCATGTGATTAATCTGCTCTTCAGAAAGTGAAAGGCAGGCGAGGCAGCCAAGTTGCAACAGAAACCTATGAGAATCCTTCTGTGAGCTTTAATAGGAATTGAAGCAAACCCTGGGTTAACTTAAGACGCTGGGATAGTCCCCAGCTTGAGACAGGCACAGTAAATGCTTGGGAGGGCAGACACTGGGAATGGACCATGACAATCAGCTTTTGCTACCCCCAGGCAGCGATACTCCGTGCTCGGGCTGGCCGACACAGCTGCTCGTAGGGCACAGGAAAACGTGAGCCATACCCAGCAGAGCTGGGTCTCAGAGGCTTGTGACGGTTAATCATCCAGCTGCCCCTCGAGGCTGATCAATTAGCACAAACAGTGCACAGCACACACCGACCATACGTGCAATGCATCTCTTACCAGAGTCACAGCCAACAGCTCGCTGGGGCCTGGAGCTTCCCTCCACACCCCCACGCATGGGCCACCCATGGCTGCAGCCCATCAGGCTCACGCATGCAGCGATGGGCAGCTCTGCACCAGGGGAGATCAGGAAATCTCCTCAGGAGCACATGTTCACCCCTGACTGCAGCAATGGCATCAAATAAAGGAGACAATGTCAAGGGAGAAAGTCTTCCTGGTTCTCAGATAAATCACAGGAACGAGAAACCTCATGGGTCACCTTGCTCTGCTCCCTCGACAGCCGCAGCTGCTACTGCCTCAAGGCTTTTTGCTGTGACTGCCTCCAGCAGCCACCCTGCAAGAGCTTGTTAGCAAAACAAGTCCACAAGCACTGCTGTTCCCCAAGCCAGACACTTGAATCATGAGATCATAAATAGGGCTGATAGGATCATAACTAATGCTCCTGACAGCTTTTGCCACACACCGTCCTTTTGTCTCACACAACGGGGAGAAAAGGGGACACAGAGCCAAAACCAGATGCCCACAACGCATCACAGCAGCCTCAGAGGCGTTACTGGCACTTACTGGCACAGTGTGAAACAAGCTGACTGCACCACGTCCTGCATGACCAAGCTCTGCAGCTAGGGAACATGAGTAGGCAACCTGAGCTCAGAAAGCAGGAGGGCAGCAATAGCCTGCTTGGGAAGCACACAATGAAAGGAGAGGGGCAAAACACCACAGGGTGGCCCATTCTGGACACTGTTCTACCAGAGGCTACAAAACTCATGGTAAAGCACATTGACAATAGCCAGAAAGTGAGAACAACATTAAGCCATAAGAATTAGGGCAACTACTAAAAATCACCAAGAACTAGGAAAATAATCTTCCTTTCTTTATCTGTGAAACAAGGATAACGTTTCCTTACCTGACATGTAAAACATTTCCATGGGTCTTCAGTTACTGGGCCAGGTGCATCTTCAAGGATTCAAGCATCAAGTCAACACTCAGGGAAACAAAGGCTCTTGCTCCAAAGGGTAGCAGGCAGAGCATCAGGAATGTATACAGGGATGGGTGAAGGTTGAGACAGACCATCAGCTCTCACAGACAGTGCCTATATTGGCAGAACCTCCATCACACAGAACTGTGGCAGACCTGGAAACAACCTCCAGCACTGCTAAGAAGGTAGAATGCCTCAAAGCTGAGCTGAAATAGGCTCCTGAAGCCCCAGATTGGAGCCATTAAAGTCATCAAGGCTTATTAGTGCCCATCACTCAGGTGCAAGTGAAGCTCTTACACAGTGATCCAAAAGCAACTACAGTGAAGTCAATACAAGGGTGCAAGAGCCACTCCAGCCATCTCTAGTAAGACATGAACCAACATATCACTCCCCATTTATCATGGAATGTATTGGGTTAGAAGGCACCTCCAATGGTCATCTAGTCCAAACCCCCCATACTCCAAGCAGGGACACCTAGAACTCAAACAGATTGCTCAGAGCCCCATCCAGCCTGACCTTGAATACCTGCAGGGATGGGGCCCCCGCCATCTCTCTAGGGAGTCTGTTGCAGGTATCCACCACCTTCAGATCAAAGAAATTTTTCCTAATGTCCAGCCTCAATCTCCCCTTTTCTAGCTTAAAAACCATGACTCCTTGTCCTACTGTTCCCTGCCCTTGTGACCTGCCTTCCCCAGCCTTGTGATCTGCCCCTTTCAGGGACTGGAAGGTCGCTATAAGGTTCCTTGGAGTCTTCTCTTCAAGCTATAGCACCCAGCCCAGGCTTTGATTCAAGGGGCAACCCAAAACTGCAAATGCAGTTGTAGTCCCCTGAACAGTCTCACTGAAAGGAGGGGATCACAGAATCATCATGGATTGGAAGGGCCCTCGAAAGATCATCTAGTCCAAGCCCCCTGCCACAGCAGGATCACCTAGACCAAGTCACACAGGAAATGATGAGCAGCTTCACTACGCCAGGTTGTAAGAAGCTGGCCCAGAACTACTGAAGAGGTTATTTTCATGAGTAGCAAGTTAATGATAGGTTTTTGGAAGGGAGGTTGGTATGGGAGGAGATGGTTTTTCCAAAATGTCAGAACATTTTGTTTCAACATTTTTCAAAAAGAAAATGTTGACATTTTGCAAGAAAAAAGAAAAGAAACTAATTTAGATTTTAGTTTAATGTTAAATGTTAATTCATCAATAGCAAACCTCAAGAAAATAATCCATTTTATATAAAGCATTTCAGGACCTGTCTCAAAATTAATTTGCAGCTGGGAGTTGTTTAATTAATTGAACCCTTCTGGAAAATACAGGTTTCAGCTGGCCTGAAGTGATACAGCCTGGTTTGCACGTTCTGAGTTTGGGACAGGAATTTCTACACTTGCATTAAAGGGAGATGGGAGAAGACAAAACAGCTCGAAAGTGCAGCACTCACCGAGACACAGGGAAGGGACTGGGAGAGGGAGTGAGAAGTACAGGACTGAGCAGTGCTAAGGAAAATAATGTGGAAATGCCTAAGACCCAGACCCCACTGGATGAGATAAAGGATGTGGCGTTACAGTGGGGAAAAGTGGGATAGAGAAAATGACAAGGGCCTTTGCAAATATGTCTTAATTCTGGTGCTTCCTCAAGCTAAGCCCAGCTTCAGAAGACATAAATGCTTAAATAAACATGAGTCAGTTTATTATTCGTCTGTGTTTCAGGTCTTCCTCACCTTCTGCCCGGCTCATTTACTGCAATTAAATGCTTGTAAACAGATTATACCCTGAAAGCTGCATCTTCCCGCTGAGTGGTCACCTGAACCTCCTCTCCTTTGACTGTGGCGAATATTCCTCAGGTCACACTCTAATCACCAAGTAATGGTGCCAAAGCCAGTTCCTAGGTCACTTGGTTCAGCAAAACTCTCTCCAGCATCCGAACGACACGTGACTCAGCTTTGCTGGTTCCTGTGACAAGCTGACACAGCCAGAAAAAACCAGGAATTCTCAGACATCTTAACAAAACTGGCCATGTGCTGCTGCATTAAACTAGTAAATACAATAATGAGCTCACCACCCTTTTAGCTTTGCTCTCCTGTTGGTTACGGTGCCGCGCACGACGTGAAACCAGCAAAGCGGAGCCTACGGCGAGATGGTGTCGTTTTCTGGAAACCTCAATGAGCTTCTCCAAACCATTTGAAGGACTGGGGTTCGACTGCCTCCTTTGGAACACAGGAGGAGACCATGAGCAGCCAGAGGAACAGGACTGCCTTTTTTACTCCTCTGGGAAGGTCTGAGCTGCAGTACTGACAAGGACAAAGTTTATCACGGCTTCTCAAATGGGAGACAGGTTTTGAGATGGTGCAGATGAGCATAACTCCTCTGAATTGAGTGGGGTTACCACTTCACAGTAATTGGTAGTCTTAGTGTGCATCTTCTGTCCTCTTTGACACTGACTGTTGAACCGCATCGATTGTCTCATCCAGAATAAAAGAAGGGAAAATAAACATTCTTTCCACATTTCTGTCAGAAGATTCTGCTCTATGCTGAGCAAGACGAAGCAGGTCATTTCTCTCCTTATTTATATATCCTCTCCTGTCCCTCCCAAACCCCACAAAACATCTCTGCAGAAAAGAGTAAGGAATGAGGAGCTGCCGTGACAAAGAAATGCTTCACCTAAACTAAGCTCACAGCATGAGTTTCACAGCCAAGCAGCAGGTAACAGAGCGCCGGAACAGGCTGCGCAGGGCGGTTATGGAATCTCTGTCTCCAGAGACATTCAGACGTCATCCTGACCTGTTCTTGTGTGACCCACTCTAGGTGATCCTGCTCTAGCAGGGCAGTAGGACTAGGTGATCTTCAAGGTCCCTTCCAACCCCCACCATTCAGTGATCCTGAGACTCCCTCCTCATAGACCGATCGCTCTTCATCCCTTTGGAGAAGAACCGCAACAAGGGCCGGTGCACTCCCCCAGGCCAACACAACCTCCTTGCCTTGACTACCCAAACCCCTGCAGCAGTGAGGACAAATGAGGACGTTGCATGCAAGTCACGACAGCTCTTCGCTTGAACATAATCACCTCTCTTCTAAGCTTTATGAAGTTCATAAGAGGGAAGGAACAGAAAGTCACGGTGACGATGCAACCGAAACTCACAGATGCAGTGCAGCGCTTCGCAGTGTTTACCTGCTCCAATAACCCCAGGGCACAACGCTGAATACTAGCTCCAGACCTCATTAGGCAGGGTAGAATTATGTGGGTTAACACAGTAATACTCTTGGCTTTCTTTTGCATTTTAAAAGTGGCTTGAGACCTATAAAATCCCTTTGAATTTTATTAAAAGTCTTCCTCAATCATTTTTCATCCTGCAGCCCAGTTGAGCCGAACTAATAAATGAGCATGTTATCTGTGTGGATATCCATTAGAACTTCAAATTAAGGTTATTAGAGCCAAAAACCCAACAATGCTGGTTACACTTGGGGAGGAAGCAAACTCCTCCACCAAGCCATGAGCATCAAGGATAATGAATGAGGGATACACCTACTCCACAAGCCCGCAGGAGATTGGCACCATAAAGAAGAGCATCCCCAGTCATTAAAAGGCAGTGGAATGCCTTTTGTGAGTGGGCACCCAGAGGGCAAGCCAGGCAGGAGCATACTAGGACCAAGTATGTGCGAAAGCCTTAGTGAAGGCTCATCAGGCTCATTCTTACTGTGGAGTCTAGGTGAGGTTTTGCTTGTACTGAGCTGGTGTCGGTTCCCTGCATGCAAGGCCTAGCTGCAGACAAACTCTACTTTTTAGTTGAGTTGTCTGCCTCAGTTCAGACTGCTAAATGCAAGAAGGCCACAACATGAACAGAAATAGCACAACTATTTGCTGCAGCTGTAGGCAACGTGGTGGCAGACACCGTCTGAAGCTGGAGTGATGTATTTGCACTTGGCATCAGCTTCCCTCAAGTCTTCTGCTTCCTCACACACTTTGGGATTTCTGAACAAGACGACAGTACAGGCAGCGTGTCATTCTTTTATTGCTCTTTTTTACAAAGGTCATAAACACCAAACTTAAGAAGAGAAGCCATGGTGTGAAAAAAACGGTGTAAGATGGAAAGCAGATGCTGAGAGATAATAAGCGCCATCAGCCATGCTCTTGGCTCTAGTGCTCAATGGAAGCTGGTAGGAGGCTGCTTACCCTTCTGGTCAGCAAATGGAGAAGGGCAGTGTGTGGCTGGATCTGAAGCTTGTTAGGGTAACCAGAGCACATGGCAAAGGCAGAGTTGCTGCAGCCCCTGTACTCCCCACATCCACTCCAAGAAGAGTCACGACAGCATCAGCAGGGAGGCTCTGCTACATGCTGCTTCCCATTCCTCAAGGGTTCTTCAACTGACCAGGGGACCTGGAGCGGCCACAATGAGGAAGAGATGAAAACAGCTTTAGACAAACACACACCAAGCCTTCAGCAGGGCCAAACACCTCCTTCAAAGGGAAAGTCATCATGGAAACACCTTCTTGCACATGCTCCTCTACCCTCCACTATCACTCGTCTTTCTCGCTGCTTACCTGCCTTCCAACCTCCTCAGTCCTCCTTCTCACCCCTGATTTATTTCTGTCCCCTCCTGAAGGAGTATTTATGTTGCTGGTCAACTCTGTGAAGAGGAGCCTCAGGTACCAAAACTGCCCAAGTATATAAGCAGGGGAGAGCAAGGGCAGGTTAATTTACTTTCCTTTCAAGGTATTTTCCAAGGATTATTTTCTTCTTCTGAACTTCAATTGTAACCTCTCAATTTCCGATTCCCACGCCCCCGTGTCTCACAGGGCAGGCAGAGGACAGCCCAGGTGCCTCCCATGGGGTGCAGTGCAGCCAGCCACTGCTCCACTCTGAGCTGCCAGCACTTTGGCTTCCCTTGCAGTAAACTAATCACCAGGCAGGGCTTTAAGGGAACTGTCATCACATGCTGCCAGGTTCACTGAACCACAGCAGCTCAGTCACCCTTCCCTGGATTCCTTTTCCTTAAATAAGTCTCAGCTCCCTCTTCCAGGGCTCCCAGCACACACTTGGTTCCCCAACCCCTCCACTTTCTTCAACAACACCCCAACACAGATGCAGACTAGGATTGTTCTTCCCTGCGAGAAAAAAGCTGCTGCCTGCGTAGAAGCCTCATGATGTGCTACCCAAAGTGAATTTCAAGCTACATCTCCAAGCTGCTGCACTTTCCCTGGGGTCACACAGATACCATTTTAGTACGTCTCTATTTCCAGCCTTTCTCCTCTTCATCTAATTCCCTTTCACCTCCCACTCCTATCCTTTATTACTCCTCTTCTTTGCTAAGGGAAAAAATGTTTCTTTTTACTCTCAATCTCTGTTCCTTTCCTCCTGTCATTCCCTTCATGTCTCATCCATGATGATATTTTTGTTCGTGCAATAACTAGTTTGCTCTTTCTCCTCTTCCCGCTGGGCTGCTTTGATCTACTGCTCCTATGTCTGTTTTACACATTCCTTTTCCTTCCTCCAAAGACACATCAGTCCATTTTCTGTCCCCTCCTCCTTACTCATCTTTCTTTTCCTGCTCTGATCTATTCTCGCTACACCAAATTTGTTTCATGTGTAGAGGGCTTTAAAGCCTGCTCCGCTGCCCCAGTAAGCATTGCAGTCAGTGCTGGAGGATACGGGCTGTCAATCCAGTCACCCTAAACCAACACAGGATGCCACTTTAACCCCCTGCCTTAGCCATGCTTTATTAAGAAGAAAAACACCTGACTCCCAAAGGAGAAGCTAACCAGGGAGCACTTGGGACGATAATCCCTCAGTCAACTCAAGTTCAGCAGATCGTGTTGCTGAACAAACCTGTAAGAGCCACTGGGGACTGCCTGGATTGTCAGCAGCAAGGGTGCCAACCTACAGGAATGGCCTGTTCACTGTCTGTAAACAAGAAAATCCCCGGGAAATGAATAAAATTAGCTTGTATCTTCATAGGACTGTGGACAGAGGAACTTTCAGAGCTGCATGCTCTTTGTTATAATAAATCACAGCAAAATTCAGTGTCCAGCAGCACGGAGCCTGCTGGCCATGCACAATGGAAAACCTGAAAACTACTCTTCCCTCAGTAGCCTGTCCCTTGCCCTGAGGATCTGTATGGAGACAGAAACAAGAGAAGTCTAAAACTCACACTTGTCCACCCTGTGCCAAACAAGACGTCAGCACTTTCTGCCGTGTCTGCTGCAGAAGAAAACCCACTGCTGCCAGCCTGGCCTCTTTTGGAGAAAGCAGGTAAAGAGCAGCAACACACAGCATGGCAACTGCTGTGCCATCCCCTCCTGAGAAGGAATGACACTTCCTCAGAGGCAGGCACTGCAAATAACAGGACCTTTTGCAGCCAGAGTGCTTGGACACAGAGCACAAAGGCTGTTTGTTGGCCAGCAAGTGCCCCTCAGGGCATTTGGGCTGCTTGCCCAGGTCCTTCCCTCTCAGGTCTCCTAAGAAGCAGTTCTGAGGTTTCAACAGGTGGTTTTGGTCACTTCAATTCACAGAGCATCAACCAGCAATCTCATTAATGCTGTGCATCTGTGGATCTGACACAAATATTGACACTAAAGCCCAAGAAGGAGAAAAGCAAAAAGGCATTCTTCGTTTTTGCTGGGTCCACAGTGGACACTATGAGAACAAAGTGATGCTTTTGTTTGTCAGCAAAGTGAGTCTGTTAAAACACCCTGTTAATGGCAAATGAAGTGCAGCCTTACCATACCAAAGCATTTGCAGTGTCAGCCTCAGAAACACAGCATGGCTCCCTTTTCCTTTACAGAGCCACCTGACTCAGTCATTCCCAAGATAACTGCAACAACAGCCAAATTTTCCTTCCTGATGCCCAGCCCTGAATCCTACAGGCTAGCTAATGACAGCAATCTGCAAGTGAGTCATGTATGCACTCAAGAACCCATTAAATATTAGAGTGGCCACAGCAATTTTGTCATGGTTGGAAGGCACCTCCAAAGGTCATCTAGTCCAACTTCCCTGCAAAAAGCAAGGATATGACTCACCAGACCAGGTTGCCCAGAGCCAATCCGCATACACAGGGATGCTTCAAGGTTGAGACAGACCATCAGCTCTCACAGACAGTGCCTATATTGACAGAACCTCCATCACGCAGGACTGTGGCAAACCTGGAAACAACCTCCAGCACTGCTAAGAAGGTAGAATGCCTCAAAGCTGAGCTGAAATAGGCTCCTGAAACCCCAGATTGGAGCCATCAAAGTCATCAAGGCTTATTAGTGCCCATCACTCAGGTGCAAGTGAAGCTCTTACACAGTGATCCAAAAGCAACTACA
>JAOXOE010000776.1:2605398-2634467 GCA_028565055.1 Phoeniculus purpureus | reverse complement strand
CATGGAATGTATTGGGTTAGAAGGCACCTCCAATGGTCATCTAGTCCAAACCCCCCATACTCCAAGCAGGGACACCTCGAACTCAAACAGATTGCTCAGAGCCACATCCAGCCTGACCTTGAATACCTGCAGGGATGGGGCCCCCGCCACCTTTCTAGGAAGCCTGTTCCAGGGACCTCCACCCTCAGATTAAAGAACTTTTTCCTGACATCTAACCTAAATCTCCCCTTTTCCAGCTTAAAACCATGACTACCCATCCTGTCATTCCCTGCCCTTGTGAACAGTTCTTCCCCAGCCTTCTGACAGGCCCTTTTCAGATATTAGAAGGTTGCTATAAGATTCCTCTGGAGTCTTCTCCTCTTCAGGCATCGCAAATGTGAGGTGTGGGCTCTGCATGCCCCATATCCAAGCCTGCTCTGTGTCTGAGCATAGGAAAAAAGAAGCAAAACAGACAAGAAAAGATGAGAAAGTTGAGACTAAGCAAGTCCCAGCGATTGCCTCACACACACACACACACACACTCACACACACGAGGCGCTTTGTTCCACAGTAATGGTCTGACACGTTACACTCCCACAGTGCTACAACGGCATCGCTTAGAGTCATTGCGTGAGCATAACGCAGTTCAGTTTGGCAGCAGGCAGTTTGCCCTGGCTTTTTTAGTACAGAAAGGCAGAACTAGAAGCCTCATGAACTTTTGTGAGCCCATCCTAAATAATTTCACTGAAATATAAATTACTGTGCCTAAAGTCAGCTCAATCTCCGGGAAATTAAATGAGCCCATTTATTGAATAAACAGAGTTATTTCTATATAGAGGGGAACAATTTGAGTACCTGACAAGCATCTATTGCCAATTTGACATCCAACCACACCTGCCACAAGCACACACGGATCTCCTGTGTCCTTGCTGCCAAATCTACGGCCAAGTCTCAGATGCTCTAAGGCATCTAAAATGTCACAAGGCACCTGATTCACTCCCACATGCCCCTGCAAGAGCAGGCGACGTAACGTGATCCATCTCCATGTGGAAAATCTCTCCCCTGAACAATTCCCAACCCACTTGTGAACACCAAGGCCTCAGAAAATTACCTCTTGGTACCAAGCCAGCCAGTTGAACTAGAAAGGCACAATAAATATTAAAGATCCTCTATAGGCATAGCATAGACATTGCACACACCTATGCCTTCCCCTGGAGATTCTACTTACCAACAGTGACCAAATGCTGTCCTTGGAGGTACAGTGAAAACCTGTGGACTCAGCTCAGACTGTAGCCAAAGGTAGCACTTGTTCATTAATTGAAGGTTAATGGAGAAGAAAGATAATTTCATTACCTGAATCTGAACAGTTCTAGTCATAGAAAAGAAACCTTAACGCCGTGCTGATGGCAAATACAAGAAGTGAACTTAATAGCTATCATCTCTGACTGAACCACGTGAACTCCCAACAGGGCTGCTGTGCTACAGAACAACAACTGACCTGCAGACACGTTTCATTTTGAACTCAGCCCCAGCCCCAAACTCAAGACTTTGGGATGTGCCTGTACACACTGCACATGCAGTGAACACACAGAATCACAGAACATTAGGGATTGGAAGGGACCTTGAAAGATCATCTAGTCCAATCCCCCTGCCAGAGCAGGATCACCTAGATCCAGTTGCGCAGGAACTCCTACCCTTGAGGCTGAATGTTGCCTGGTTTTGTGAAAATTCATTGGATTTGTCAAGTGAAGAAAATTCCATATTAAATTTGCCTGGTGGAAAGTATGCTTGTGTGTTTCAGTTTTTCATTAGAGCGATGCTGAATTTGTCTATATTAGTTAAGAACATCCTAAGTGGTGCATCAGGAACAATCAGAACAAGCCACAGTAGCAAGCCCCCAGGAGAACCTGCTTTACCTATGAAACTGAGTCTAAATGCTGCTGGTTTCAATTTCACCCTGACAGAGGGAGCAGAAGATAAATTAGGATGAAAAATGGGGCTTCTTTTAAAATACAGGAGATAAAAGAAAAAGCTCAGAAGCACCTCTCTGCATTGGTACACACACACACATACACACACAAACATTGTCAGGAGGGACAGCACAAATACTTCAGAATTAGCAGTTAAGTTCAGCAACAAGTGTTGGACCAGGGCAGAGCTGGCCGTTTGCCCTCCCCTCTCCTGCTCCCCACCACCCTTTCTGCACAGAACACATCCAACATCTCACAGCTGGGGAATTCATTGGAGCTGCCCAGGTCTGATTCCTAATTACGATGCAGGATGCATGGTGATAAATTTCCTATGGGATACTCATTATATAGAGCATATGAATGTGCTGTAATCAGGCGTATTTGTTGCTATGGAAAAACACAGCAAGCGTGCAGAGCCTTCTGTGTGGCATCTTTAGCGTCCCTGCACTCAGAGCACTCAGATTCCTTGGCAGCGTGTGGCAGAGCAACACGTTATCTGGCACAAAACCCAGGGACAAGTTTCAACTGAAAAACTTGTGGGGCTTGTTAGCCCACTGCATCTTAGAGGTGTGCTGGACTTAATCATTTTGCCTTATTCCCCTTAAAAGCAAAGGGATCAAAGACAAGTATCACAGGCAGCACGAACTTGGAAGTGTGACCTTTGCTCTTTCCTCCTACAGCCTGTTGTGTTCCCCATAGATATATTGACCCCATTCACTGTAGGGAGTGAAACAGGGTTGTTGGACCTTGTGTTCACACCTTTGCACGTCTCAGCTACAGAAGGCTCAGCATGGCTTTTCCTGTCCCCAGGTAAGGCGGTGTCAGCCTGAATACCACAAAGAACTATGCCCAGGTAACCCTCCCCCCAAAAAAAAAAGAGAAAAGAGAAAAGAGAAGTCACCAGGATTATTCATGAAATCCTCTGCTAATCCCTCCTGTGAGCAGCTGATGGAGGTGGGGTGGGTGCTGAAGCACAATCCTCTCTGCCCTACTGAATTAAGTGGCTCTCAGCAGCACACGGAAATGCTCAGACCATGTTTCATGCCTCCCACAGCCCAAGCCCACGGTGCTCAGGCAGTCTCCAAGGCAGCAGCAAATCAGTCTAGCTCCAGAACCTGCTCCACCTGCTCCTTCACAGGGATGGGGAGGTAACACTCATCCCCACCATCTTTAAACAACAGCCAGCGCTGTATTTCTGGAGGCTCTGACCCAGAGACAGCTTTCTCTGACACTGTGCTCAAGGTGAGAAGCAAAATGGTGTAGCTGTGAAGAACTGCCACTTGCATGTTGATGGCTGGAGGACTGGCCGTGTGAAAAGGCACTGAGGTGTAGAACATCACAGGTGCCAGGGGCTCAGTGGTGAGTCCAGCAGCACTAGCCAGGGGCTCCTTATTCCTGTGAGATTAGTTGGGAATTCTGATACCTCCCTTTGCGAGAAGCAGATTAGAACAGATTGTCTGGAAATAAAGAGGGCCAGGCAGTCTTAAGCTGCCATAGTAATCACCACTTCTGCTTAAACACTTACAAATCAAATGCAGATGGATTGAAGAGTAGAGAGGGATCTTTCTCCAAAATACGGGTTTACCTGCACTGTGTTACAGCAACACCCATGTTTCTGTTCTCCTCAGGCTAGAGGAGAGATCTGATTTGTTCTTGTTGGCTTAGTCCTGCTGACTCTGTGCAAAAAGTAAGGACACAATGAATGAATCTATTTTCTATCTTAAAGGAGGCACCAGTCGGTTGGATCAAGTGACACCAAGCACAGCTGCCACCAACTATTACTGTGATTTCTATGAAGACTAGCAACTTCCTACTTCAGTAGAAGGATTTTGGAAAAAAAAATAGAAGCACATGTGTGCATGAGAGGAGAGGTGTTGAAGCCATCAGGCTCAGCGAGATGCTCTGGCGAGATGCTCTGCCTTCTCCTTCCTTCTTTTCCTCACCACAACACCCCAGAAAGAACACAGGGCTATTAAGTGCAAGAATGGAGCTACTTACACTTTGACAGGCACTTCAGCCAGAGCAGACCACACCAAACTGTTGTAAATTTCACTCACTCTTCCTCAAAATGAATCCCTCCTTGTTCAAGTCCCCTGTATATAGATAGGGACCAAGATTCCTTCAGAGAGAAGGTGGAACCAGGAGTAGGGGTAAGTAGGAAAATGAGAGACACATGTTCCTACACATGTGCTGGAGTTGCTCTGGCCATGCAGCTGTCATGCAGATGTTTTCCCTCACCCAGGTAAGTCGTGTTTCATTTACTCACTAGTTCCTCCAGCCAAAATGCATTTTGAGGCAGCACTGCTACCCACGTACGCAGCACCTCCTCAGAGAAGACCATCCCAACAGCATAGATGATATAAAACATGAACCTACAACTTCACAAAAATTTACCAGCATCTCAAGCTCATAACTCTCTCTGGAGTGAGTGCCTGCATGAAAACTAAAGTCTCTACAAAGAGGCTGTGACATAAAACCAAGCTGACAACAGACCAGCGACTGCCACGCTCCCGAAGCCCCTGGCAAGCAGGCAGGCTAATGGGGAAGTGTTATTCATCAGACTTGAAGGAAAACCATTGCAAACATTCTTGGGTTTGCTAGTGTAGCTCTTCTCAACGGTTATAAATGTGAAACTTGACAAGAAATGTGAATACACCATTTCACAAACAAGACACACACAAAAGAGTGAAATTCCTCTCTTACTTCAAGGGAAAAGTGTCTCATTTGCTGGTGCCAAATACTGATTTAAAACACTGGCAGACCCAGACCACCAAAACTTCCCGTAATGAGCTGTGGTTTTCAGTGTTGGTAAGAAACCTCAACATACAACAGGAAAGGAGGCAAAGGCTTTGTTTTGTTTCCCCTAGTGTTGCTTATATAAAGGAGGAATTGTTATCATTTACTGCTAAATCCATAATCCAGAACACAAATCCCTGCTCTTCCCACCCCTCCCACTCCAGTACAAGCCCCTCCACTCCCCCGTGCGTGGGGCTCTGGCCAGGCAGTATGGCAAGTAGCGCAGGTCTGGCTCATGCTGGGTGTAAATGAAAAAAGCAGCTCAACCTTTGATTAAAAGTCTTGCCAGCAGCACTGCCATGGTTACCACTGGGGGCTTTGGGATTAATAGCTTTGGGGGGCTTTTTAACTCTCTGCTGAATTTATTTATTTACTGATTGCTGAAATGTTTGGTCATCTTGTAGAGCTTTTCTTTATTCACGTGGATGTGAGTGCGACGTGACTGCAACATCTGTCACCTCATTGATCACCAGGGTGGATTCGGCTGATCTGGCTGGCTAGGCAGGTGTCCCCTCTCTCCCTCAGTGCCCCATGGGTGTCCCTCCCACAGCTGTGTGCTCAGGCAAAGAGGACAACCTCATCCAAAAAGACCGTTCATCGGTCAAGGGTATACAGTAGCTGCACTCCCCTGCTAGGACCTCAGAACAAGATCTCAGGTTCATTTGTAGGAGAACAGAGTGCAGTCAAGCTTCCCAGACTGCAGATACATCTAAGTGAGGCACCACATGGGGCAATCTGCCATTGGTTTTGGGTGTGGTGAGTAGCTCAAGAGAGGTTCTTCTCCTTCTCTATACTGTGCCCTGGTGAGGCTGCATGTGTGTCCAGTTCTGGGCTCCTCAGTTCCAGAAGGACGGGGAACCGTTTGAAATAGTCCAGCACAGAGGTACAAGGATGATGAAGGGCATCATCCTCCTCATCAGGAACATCTCCCTGATGAGGAAAGGCCGAGGGAGCTGGGTCTCTTCAGCTTGGAGGAGACTGAGTGGTGACCTCATTAATGTTTATAAATACGAAAAAGGTGAGTGTCAGGAAGGCAGAGCCAGGCTGTGCTCAGTGGTGGTCTCTGAAGCGAGTGGGAGTGTTGCTATCCCACGGACAGAATTAAGCAGAAGCAGGTGGACACAGGGAAAGAATAGAAATAAATTAAAAATTACCTTGGTTTTGAGGACAGGGTCCCCGGAAAGAGCAGCAAAGATCCCAGGGCTGCATCACTTCGGTCATTCGGCCGGAAGGTGCCATAAATAAGGGCTGCAGGGCAGGATACATTACAGAGGCATGAAGGCAGTTTTCCCTGGGATAGTGATGGTAATCTCCACTCAGCCACACAGGGCTGCTGCTCCTGAAAAATTGCTTCAATAGCGGGTGGTTTCAGAGACCGCTTATCAGCCTGGCCTGCCCTGCCCTCGGAGTGGGAGGTTAAGGTCCAGGGACAGAGACAAATTTAGAAGGACAAAGAAACGATAAGGAGAAGGAAGAGGAAGGTCCCCAGTTGCTTCCCATTACAGTTCTAGTTTAGAGAGATAAAGATCCTTTTCTTTTTGTTGGAGCAATAAAAGGTAAGTGGATTAACTGTGTTGGCTGGGATTTTCCTCACGGACCTGGAGGGAGCAGGAAGGACTAGGGTTGTCCAACTTCTCCCTGATGTCTTACTGCTGCTGTGATATTAGTGTTACCAACTGTCCTAGAGGTGAGCAAAGCCTCTTCCAAACGAGGATTCACCCCAGTGTAGCTACTCCTTAGGTAAGGTGAAAAAAAATCACTGGTTTCTACTTACTCACCAGATCAGGTGGAATTTTTTAGCAAGCAGTGGTACAGATTTATTGGCTGAGGGACAACAGAGGGTTCATGCCACTCTACAGTTTCCAGATACCAGTAAAACAATGTCCAGCAGTCGGGCACACAAGACTCCAATTGTGTCTGCTCCGAATGGAGACATCTAAGAGCATAAAAATCAAAACCACACCTTTTAAATCTGCACCCAGCAGCGGTGAGACAGAAGGCAGGTAGGTGGGAAGAGAGAACCCAAATCATAGAATCCTTAGGGATTGGAAGGGACCTCGAAAGATCACCTAGTTCAATCCCCCCACCACAGCAGGATCACCTAGACCAAGTCGCACAGGAACACGTCCAGGTGGGTTGTAAATATCTCCAGAGAAGGAGACTCCACAACCCGCCCTGGGCAGCCTGTTCCAGTGCTCCGTCACCCTCACTGTGAAGAAGTTCCTTCTGATATTTATATGGAACCTCCTATGTTCAAATGCTCCAGGAAAGGATTTAACCTTTTGTTAGAAAACAACCTTGCAGTGGGTTGTCCCCTCTTGGCAGCAGGAGTTCACTTTGCTTCTGGGCTCGAAAGTTTTTCAGTGACTAGAGCATCTTGCCTGCAGGGAAGAGGCAGCTAGCCAGGGAAAAGGCAGCCCCAGTGCCCTGACCACAGGACTTCCCACTTAGCTTCAGTCCCTGGAAAAGCCCAGTGGAAGGGCAGAGTAGGTAACTTAGAACATTATTTTTAGCAGTTATCCGTGGTGACGCTCAGTTTTGTCAGACCGTACAGCGTGGTGGTGATGTCACTTCTTAAACCACAGTTCAACATCGTTCTTCAGTGCCATGATAAGTTCTCACTGAACTCACAGGAAATTAAGCAGATGATTATCTAATCAAGAGCACGAACAGCAATAAATTTCCCTTATCTCCCCATCAGCCTAGGATCTCGATGCAATTTACGGAATAATTAAGCCAAGACACGTAGATAATCTCCAAGGGGTGGTGCTGTGCCCATTACACAGGTGGGGAAACTGAGGTACAGTTTCCAGGCAAACACAAGCTTTCCATTACACTGCAAGGGTCACTGAAACCAAGGGGGTGACTCTTGAAGTGGAAGTGAAGTCTCACAAATGAAGGGAAGAGAGATGGACCCAAAAGCCTGCTTCAAGTTACACATGAAAGCAGAGATTGGTCAGGAAAAGACCTAAAGATCATCAGCTTCTCAGGGCAATAACAGCTCTGCCACTGACAAGCACATCCAGCAAGTGTCTCTTTTTCTGGCTACAGAGGGATGTGGAGCTGCTGGAGGGAGTCCAGCGTAGCGCAACGAGGATGGTGAAGGAAGTGGAGCACCTTCCTTATGAGGAGAGTCTGAAGGACCTGGGTCTCTTTAGCTTGGAGATCAGGAGACTGAGGGGTGACCTCATTAATGTCTATAAATGTTTGAAGGGTGGGTGTCAGGAGGATGGAGCCAGGCTCTTCTCGGTGTCATCTACTGATAGGATGAGGGGCAGTAGGTGTAAGCTGGAATATAGGAGGTTCCACATCAATATGAGAAGGAACTTCTTCTCAATGAGGGTGACAGAGCACTGGAAGGGGCTGCCCAGGGGAGTTGTGGAGTCTCCTTCTCTGGAGACCTTTAAGACCCACCTGGATGTGTTCCTGTGCAACTTGGTCTAGGTGATCCTGCAGTGGTGGGGGGATTGAACCAGATGATCTTTCGAGGTCCCTTCCAATCCCCAAGGATTCTATGATGTACATATTCCTCTTGGAAGGTCGTTCTCACCTTGCACTGCTGACTCGCTGGCCCTCTGCGGCACAGGAGGGGTGGCAGATTCACACTGAGGCGCATCCCGGGAAGGAGGCGCATCCCGGGAAGGAGGAGCATCCCCAGGGGAGCAGCACGATTCATTTTTCATGACACTTCCCTGAGCCCGTAGGTCCCACGAGCCAAGAATTACAAGCCATGAGAGTCACCATCGCCGACTGAGCTGTTGTTGGTGAAGGAGGGCTTCCAGCCCAAGTGGGCGTCGTTACAGCAGAGGGACCACTTTAAACTAAGTGACAAGGATATACTAGGGGAAGGAAAATTACACTTTTCAACAACTGAGGGGAGGGGGAAAAAGGAACCACTTCCTGCCAGAAACTCTGACTCAGAAACAAGACAAGAAGGCAAATTGCTTCCCCCTGCCTATGCCGCGTGGAGCAGACCTACACACTGGGTCAGAGGCCCAGCAAGAGCCTGAGGCTAAACTAATTATTGTGATTTGCTCGTCTTTTGTAATTAATCTAGGAAAGGCTTAAGGCTGTTAGCAGCTTTAAAGAAGTAAATCTGAAGGACCAATTAATTAAAAACAGCAGTGCTTAATGAGGACCTTTTGGTTCTCTCATGTTGATTGTTATATTTGTTGAAAGTTAAGTTTCCGCTGTCTGTCAGATCTTGTCTGGTCTTGTAAAATAGATCTTCTTACTTGGTGCTTAGCCACTTGACACTGGAACAAAAGCTTTCGATTACAAAGCAATTTGTGGGGATTATAGCGGAATGAGCTACACCCACGCTCCCTGATTTAACAATCAATTTGAAGCAAGGCTCAGTTCAACCAAGAAGCCTTAAAGATCCCTGAAACTGCAGTCTGGATCTTCTGGTTCCTCTCCTCCAGGATGGAGGATTAATCATGGAGGTAGGCTGAAGCACACATCTCCAACCTTCTTTGAACACGAATGTAGGGATACAACTTTCCTGACTTAATCTTGTTCTAAACTGGCAATTCAGAGCCCATCACTCTCCACATCTTCTAAGTACAAACCTTGAGGAGACCAGGAGGCTTGCGGCTTGCTTTAGTCCAGGAGTGAAATTCAGCTGAGCACCACAGAGCTTTAGCTTCTTAAACCCAGCATCACAGAGCCAAACCATGCTCTGCTGGGTCTGCTGGTACTAAGAGAGTCCTTCCTCTGATGGAGGTGCAGTTGGGTGCTAGAGAAACAAGAGAGGTCGCAGTCAGAAGCTGAGGGAAGTGTCCGATTCTGTGTCTGCTACGTTCTTGAACCCGGCATGGTTAGGGCATCTTAACCAGTATTCTTACACGTGTGGACCAACTTTGACGTTTTGGTTTGTTTAATCGGGAGAACAAGGAATTCACCACAAGAACACCTATTTCTTTGTTCGTTAAGCTGGATCCACAAACCAAGTCCTAACAGCAGAGCTTTCCCAGAGATGGAAGCTGGGCAAACATGTTACCCCTACAGACAGTATTACTCACCAGGTGACTGAAGTATCTGTCATTACCAACGAGCTGGACTCTCTGCCTGTTTGCTGTCCTTAGTTGAGACACACAGAAGTGTTCTGTGCTAGAAAAGAGAGACTAGGAAAGTAGTAAACAAGTAGGAGAGGAATAAAGATCAGGTAAGCAGCTTAGCCCTAGTTTATGAACAAAACTGGACTATTTTCTTGACAAGATAAAGGAAACATATCTCCACTGTTCGCTTTCAGCCACCTTCTCCGTCATCTGTCCCCACTGCCAGCGCTGCTCACATGCAGTAAATTAGTTTTACATTCTCAGCGGGCATTCCCTTTAGAGACCAGCCAACTTCCTGGTATTTTTGTGTTCAGGTTTGGTTTTTCCCTTTTATCAGCAGATCTATTTTAAATAAAAAGCTCTGTGTTTTACAAAACATGAGTGCCAGTAGCACAGAGGAAAAATGTGACATTTTTCTCCCCAGGATATTTTGACTGACACATGAAAAAGTCTATAATCTTGCATAGGCTCAAGCTGCTCATGTTGACATCCAAATGCTTGGTGAAAAAGAGCTTGATTGCTTTCCATGAAAGGTGTGGGATTCTGATCTAATCTCTCAAACCTGCAATAAAACCAAAAACTTGACCTCTAGCTCTTCCTCAGGGTTTATTTTATTCGCCTCTCACAAATGCACCAGGTGAATTGTGGGCTACTTGTCTTTCCACTTCTTAATTGAGTCCCCACACAACATCTTGTTTATTATTCTCACACTACTCACTGCTTATCTGAACCTGTCCCAGAAGCCGTCTCAACTCATCACTTGTTTTGGTGGGAATGCTCCTCATCTTTACAATTACTTGATCCTTAGCTCAGTATCCTCCACAGACACTCTGACCCTGTGGTCCCTCACCATGCATGAGACCTACCATCCTGCTGTGGCCAGTCTCTCCTTGCAGAAAGGAAGCATCTGACTGTCCAAGGAGGTAAGAAAGCCTTGCCCATCCCTCACACCCACTGTGCTGCCTCATGTCAGCATTACTGGACTTCTGAATCCTCCCAAACAGCAGCAGCATACAACCTCCTGGGAGCCCACTGCAAAATTAGTCAAACTTCAGACAAGAGCTGGTTCTTTATTAATTTCTGCTATCCTTAGCCTACCTGGTTCTGTACTTAAGGGGAAGAACTCCAACACAAAAAACACCCCCTAAGGGTTTTTCCCTGAACAATGCAGTGGAAAGTCCATGAGCTTCGAGATGTTCTTTCAGACTGACAGATTCATCAGTGACTGGGAGAAATAGAGGCTGAGTTCACACCCCTAGTGCCCTTTCAGGGCAGAGAAAACCACCTAGGATTGGGTTTTTCTGAGCAGAGACCCCCACCCCAGAATCAACTCTGCCTCCCAGGGTTCTACAAGTTATACTGGTTACCAGTGCGGAGCAGCAGCTGCTCTCTCCAGCATCAAGAATGAACACTGATTTCAAGCTGACTCCTGTATACACACATCAGCAGTTATGAGTAAGTTTATGGAAAGATGACAAGGTTTCTTTTCAAGGGCAGAAACAGTTCAGCTGCCCATGTTTCAGAGTAAGTTCATGTGGATCTCAGTTTTTGGGGACAGGGAAGCTGGTAGTTGGCTGCTGTGCTCATAGACTCAAAACACGGGATGTTTTATCTCTGCCAGCAGGTGTTAATGGGCTCAAAGCTCCACTTCTGAGCCAGCCTGAAAGGTGGGAAATATGGTAGAAGAGGGTGATTTGTTTCTGGTTCTTCTAGACACACAGAACTTCACTGAGGGAGCTGATATGGAGGGAGGAAATAACATGCCTCTTCTGATCCACTAGCCTGCAGGTACCCAGCACCAGCTGGAGCTTAGATCCTGGGTCTGGACATGGCTAAGGCAATTTTGAATAACAGCAAAGCTGCTGAAGCAGAAAAGATTGCTGCAGAGTCACAGCAGGGCTAGTGCTTCAAAGGACCAGGGCCCCAGGAATAAACTCATTCATTTTGCTGTTGTTAACCCTGGATTTTTATTTAGTCTATTGCAGGAAAAAAATTAACACGAGTCAGGGAAGGACATTTCACTGCTGAGCTATTGAGAACCTTCAGGACTAGCCTGAAGGATGGGGTTGACACAAACAATCTCGCATGTTTGTAGTTAGTAAAAGCTCAAGTAGCCATCACTGGACCCAATGAGATTCAGAGCTGCAAGGGCTAGTGCTAGCAAGAGCTGGATGTTTGTGTGTGTTCTGGAACCTGTTTCTTGTGGGGTTCCTAGTCTCAGAAAGAAAATATTTAGACAGAAACTTTCCCTGGCTTACCTCCACGCCCCTCAGCTCAGCCTGGTGCTGCAGGTCTCAGCTCTGGCCAGTCTGGACACCAATGGAGCCATCCCCAGTGCCACAAACAAGCTCAGGCAGGGCCCCCAGAGCCACCTTACTCCAGATCCTGCATCTTATTCAGCCCTCCCAGACAACAGGTGCAAATACAAGCTGCCACAGAGCAGATAAACATGCAGAGGTGGAGGCAACAATTTTCATCTGTAGATACTAAATAATGAAGCAGACTGAATGTTTCCACCACAATATAAACAGAAGCCCAGCCCTGTGGTTTAGCTTCACTGCCCCAGGAGACAGGATTTTTTTCAGCTCAGAAGTGTGAGGGGGTGTAGGAGCTATGTAGCTGAGCACTAAAAATTGTAGCCACTAAGATGTTTCTCCTCTTGGGTTAAGATTCCCCAATCCCACTTTCACAGAATCACAGAACATTAGGGGTTGGAAGGGACCTCGAAAGATCATCTAATCCAATCCCCCTGCCACTGCAGGATCACCCAGACCAAGTCACCCAGGAACATACCCAGGCAGGTTTGAAGTGTCTCCAGAGAAGGAGACTCCACAACCACCCTGGGCAGCCCCTTCCAGTGCTCTGTCACCCTCACTGTGAAGGAGTTCCTTCTTATATTGTTGTGGAACTTCCTGTGTTCCAGCAGATCACACCAGCCTCAAAAGCCTGGGGAGAAATATTTTAGCCCCATGCCTGCTTAAGCCCATAATGTGGGTAAAAGGAACTGACTACAATGTTCAGCATTGATCTTGGCATTAAATCCCACATGATTCACCATGGATGTGACCACCATTAGCCCAGACACGGCTGCAGACCTGCAAGCAGCATTTCAAGAGCAGTGGGCTGAAGAACGATCACGGCAGCCTCTCCCTCACTAAAAACAAATGAGATGAGGAAGATCTCTGAAGCCAACTAATGGCTAACCCATCTTCTCTCAACTGTTGAAGCTGAAGATCCCATAAAGGAAGTTAAACCAGTGCAGAGCTTAATACTGCTGCCAGGATTGTCTCTCCTTCCGTCTTCTTGCAGCACGGAGGAGCAGCACGCATGGCACCTACAGAGCCACAGAACGTTTGGACTTTGTCCCCGTTTGTTTCACATGTGTAACCAAGAGCAGTTAGTGCTGCAGTCACATTAAATTCTCATGACAGCCGTAACTGCCCCAGTTGGTCCCAAGGAGATCATTCCTTTGTTACAAGCAGGACCTGGGAACATTTTGGCAGCCAGGGTGGGCCAGTGCTTGACACTCTGGATTCTGCCTTCATTTACCAGCGTTTTACCTTTAGAACGCCACAGGACATCACACTGCCCAGAAGTCAGATGAGGTTTTTCTCAGTGTCAGAGGCCTGATGCTCAGATTAACAGCATTAATAAGAGGATGGCCCTATGGAGAAACCCATCCTCCCCTCAAAACCCAGCCTGGCCACACCAGTTTGTCTCCTCAACAGCTGTACCAATGTTTTATGCATCCGTGAAGTGAACAGATTACCAAACCAATCCTTTTGTAAACTCCATATAGACTATTTTGCAGCTTCTCAAACACAAATACAAGGCAAGGAGAAGCCTGGCAATTTGGTAATCACTCTGGCTAAACAGCTTAACAGCTCCTGTCCAGTGACTGGGAAGGGACCAAAAGATCTTGGTCCAACAACATTAATTTCTTTGTGTCGTTCAACTGGATAAAGACCATGGCAGTATCTGGTGCTTTTAAACAGAGGGAGCTGAACTTCATAACTACCTGATTAGCTGAGTGTCATTCCTCTAGACCCAGACCTCAGCAGCTTTCTAGGATTGAGATGTTTGCATATTCACTTCAGAGTAGGAGCCTGCTGGGAACATTGGTCTCAGACTCCCTACAAATCACGAAGCAGAGGAGAAAAAAACCATAAGGGTCTAGCATTTGTTCTTCCCGTGATTCAAAGTGTATAAAAGTGTAGTAAGATATTCAGGAAAGGAGATCTGAGTGCTGTCTGTCTTACTCCAGACGAACACTTGCTTGGAAGCAATCCGAAGATGCTTGATAACATGTTTACAGCTGTGTCGCTGGTGACCTATCAGTCTCCTTACATATGAAGATAGATGTCAAGGCTGAGCCATTGTGTATTCTCCAGATGCAAAGGAGAATACTTTGAAAAGTAGTCCCAGAGCACTCCAGTCATCACCATGAGATGAAGCACAATAAGACATTTGAAAAGCTGTGGCAGTTGTTTTATGTCTGATGTGTTTTTGTGAATAGCAGCTTCAGTAATTTATGGTTCCAGTTGAAAAGCTGTTTGTAGCCTTAATACACACAGTGGTTAACCCTTCTGCTCCTCAGCTGAGGAATCTGTTCCAGTCACTGAAGATAACATGCTGTCCTCGGCTCCATCTCCAGGATCCTTTTCACATCTACAAACTAGCATCCCTTGTTTCCCTTGCATGTAGAGTAGCTGTATCCCCAAAACACAGAAGAAACCCCAGAAGATATACCAACACCTGATTTTCTCTACCCTTTTGCAACCTGCTGCTCCTTCAATAGCCTTCAATCTATTCCCTTGGGGCTGTCTCCTCTTCCTCCTGGGGAAGCCATCTCTTACCTTTGCTGCCATCCAACTCTTGGCAAAGAGAAAGTTGTGCAGGGAGTCAGTTACCTGAAGATCACTTCAACGCTGTTTCCCATCTTGGTTTAGAAATACAGGTTTTGCAGAATGACCTCTACAGATCATTCCCCGGTACAAAGTTGCATCCAGCAGCGACTGACGCTTTCCAGCCAGTGGGATCTCACCAGAAATAGAATCACAGAATCATTAGGGATTGGAAGGGACCTCGAAAGATCATCTAGTCCAATCCCCCTGCCACAGCAGGATCACCTAGACCAAGTCACACAGGAACACATCCAGGGGGGGTTTTAAACGTCTCCAGAGAAGGAGACTCCACAACCCCCCTGGGCAGCCTGTTCCAGTGCTCCATCACCCTGACTGGGATGAAGTTCCTTCTCATATTTATATGGAACCTCCGATGTTCCAGCTTACACCCATTGCCCCACATCCTATCACTAGATGACATTGAGCAGAGCCTGGCTCCATCCTCCTGACACCCACCCCTTGCATATTTATAGACATTAACGAGGTCACCCCTCAGTCTCCTCCTCTCCAAGCTAAAAAACACAGCTCCCTCAGCCTTTCTTTATAAGGGAGATGCTCCACTTCCTTCATCATCCTCATTGCTCCACACTGGACTCCCTCCAGCATTTCCATGTCCTTCTTGAACTGAGGGGCCCAGAACTGGACACAATACTCCATATGTATATACATATATATATATATATATATATAATGTGTGCATATGAGCCCCACTAACTACCTGGTAGGTTTTTTTGAAGCATTCACAGAATCAGAATCATAGAATGTTACAGACTGGAAGGGATCATTGCCTGCTGCAGTCTTACTGCTTGCCTTACATAAAAATGATGGTCTTCAGCAGCGTAAAGACTGGAGGAGGATGTCAGCTGCTCCCCTAAAGCACAGATAAATGGGATCTGACACCTTCCTATTGTTTATAATCATCGTGACAAAGCAAGCTGTGAGGTTACTCTAACACAAGATGCCCTTGGCAAGCCCAAGAGGGCATGTGGGGAAGAGAGTGCAGAAGTGCTACAAGCACTGTCTGTAGAGGTGTTCAGACCAGACCCAGCAGGAATCAAAGGCCACTTAGAGGTCTGAGTGAAGGAAATGGAGAAAGACAGTATTAAGATACAAAGAAGTTCCATGATGTCTTCCTATAGAGGATGGACGATATATAAACAGCCACATGTTGAACAGGACCTAATGCAACTGGCCTTACACCCCACCTTGTGCAACCTGTAGGTGGGACATGCAGTCAGATGAATTAATCCAGGGATAAGCAGGGGCTGACAGTACTTAGGAGAAGCATGAAGGGCCTGCTGTGTGGTAGCCGTGCACGGGGCTGCACTTTCCCTCTGTTTGGATGAGGACAACGCTCCAAAGCACAGCAATAGGATCCCCTCATTCTCTAAGCGTTCATTCTAAAGACGGCGCGACAGTGACAGGAAGGTGGCCTCAGTCACCTTTGGCACAGCACACACGTCCAATGCGTCACCCACGTTGCCCAGCAGTAGCTGTGGTCTCTGTGCTACACGACGAAGATGTCTATTAGAGGCCATTAAAAGCAACAGTTAGAAAGGTGGTAGAAGGAAATAAATCAAAAGGGTGAAAATTAAGGGGTGGGGGGGAAGAGTAAAAAGCTTCAGCCACCATCCATTGCCTTTAAACTCATGTTCTTTCTGAAAACACAAAAGCAGAAGGCTGTTAGGAAGTTGATGCTGGTAGAAAACCTTCAGCAAATAAAGGTCCTTGCTGGTGCCCTGTGTGAAACTCAGCCTCCTGTGCACCGGGATGGAATCAGACAGCCATGTCCTAATGCTACTGCTCAGCATCAGCACCAGCTTCACTGGAACTTTGAAGCCTATTAAAACCGAGTAGAAACTCTCTGTGGCCCCACGTCCTAAGGTTAAAATTGGCACTGGGCTTTGTGTCACATTTCGCCTCTTCCCCAGGCCTGTAGCCTGATACCCCTTGTTAGCCCGCCTGGGAGGGGTTCTGTCTGTCTCTCTGGAGAACATTTGTCACCCTGGGCTGCTTCAGCCCCTGCTTCTTTTGCAGAGAAGGAATTTTGGCAGCAATTAGCTGAAGTGAGTTTCTGGACCTTCAGCCTGTTTTTTTGACCTCTGGAAGTAGGTGGCTAATTCAAGGACAATGGAAGCTGTCGTGTTACCTGTTTTCAACGTGAAATTAATCAGGGGACAGAGGGAGTGATGTCAGCCTTGCTGTTTTGATAAGAGGGTGGCCAAAGATCTCTGGAATGACAGGCACTCCAGCAGCTACCCGGGGTGCAGGGATGTTTGCTATTTATATACCCAGGGGCAGAGTTGGGGGAACTAAGTGGCTCTTCTGCTCCCATTTTATTTTTATTTGCCTGAAGCCGAAGGAGGGCTTACGTAGCGATGACAAACCTGACCTGTGCTCTGCACGGCAGCAACAGCAGGCAGCTTCACTTGGAAACCGGCTGCCTGAATGACACACAGGGACAGCGACAGCAAAGCAGAACAGCGGGGAGAGGTGTGATGCATGCGCCGGTTCAGATGTGCTGTGACAAACACCAAATGAATTGGTGTTTTGTAGAGGTTAATTCATAGAGATCTTAATTTCACACTATGTTTGAAACTCAACTACACACTTACCAAGCCTCGCTGGAACAATATTCAAGTCATCCCAAAGGCTGGAATTCATCAAACTGACCCAAGACATATCTTCAGCTCAGTGCATCGCTGGTTTTTCCTTTGAGGAAGGGAGAGGTAGCACTTAACTTCATTCAAAAGTGCCCTTTTCCTGTTGACAAAGATAAGCCCTAAGGGAGTCATAGCCAGTTCTGTGCTAAGAATGACAGAAAAGAGTCTTTGGGAAAAGAAGCCCTGCACAAAAGCCTGGGGAACACTAACTGTAAGCTTATTTTAAGTACCTTGCATGGTCTGAGTAGTTTAAAAGACTGTTCCAGTTGCTGAGAAGTCAGAACTCCTGGTAATAAAGACTCTTGGGAAACTGATCCATCAGTTTCCCAAGTTTACAGAACTGCTGGAAAAAGGCCAGCAAGATGGTCCCTGGAAATGAATGAAGTATTTCTGTATTACCTCACATAGCTTGCAACACCACAGGAGCAGAGTGACTTGCAAGTGCTACCGCATGCGTCGGTGCAGCACCTGAACAACCCAGGGAAGGCGAGCACAGGCGGCTATAAAAATAGTTTCACCTCTCTTTTGTGGGCAGGGTTTCCACCACTCCTGTCCTAGCAGAGAAGAATCTCCTGGAAGGGCAGGACCCAGACCTCAAGCACAGAGCCTGGGCTTCCTCCAGAACAGGTTCCTCTCCCATTCCCACTGCAGCCCGCTCCCAGGTCAGCTCCAGCAGAGCAGCAACACTCACCTAACCCTCAATTCCTGTTTCTCAGCAGACTAGCCAGTAGACTAATGACCATTTTCTAGGGAAACAGAGGCACATACAAGAATTACCAGATTAGCATCTGCGTGCTGGTTTCCCTTATCCCATAAATCACGTGAGCTGAGACAACATGACCCAAACATGCTGCAAAGGCACTTAGGAGCCATAGGAGCTTTTAATTAATAGATACACGACAAATAACTCAGGCTTTCTCACAGATTATTATCATTATGTTATTTTTAACACTAGCAGTCACTGGGCACAGACCTGTGCTTTCCAACAAAAGCATGACTTCAGCCCAGAGGCTTTTTGCAAAACAACTTGCTGTTACTTCCCACTCCTCCTCCTCTTTTACTTCCTTCTCCACCCATAAATTTTGCATCATTCAGTTATCTCTGTTCAGCTGACAGGAAGGGCAGAAGAAAAAGAAGATTGATGATAGATTTAAGAAAACAGCACATCATGCATGCAGTACATCCATACCATGAACCACTTTACGGTGCCACAAACCACAGTACAGGCTAGGAGCAGGCTGATCAGAATTAGAACAGCTGCTGTTAGAAGGAAAAAAAAAAATATAGAGAAATAAAAGAAATGAGAGGATTGCAACCAGAGAAGAGAAAACATTTCTTGTCTCATCAAAATATTGAAAAAAAAAAGTTCTACCCAGCTCTATTTATGAGAGGGAAACCAGCATGAGGAATGACTTTTTTCCTTCTTGCACAAATCAGAACTTGACTGGTGAGAACACTGCACCCTGTCCTGCAGCCTCAGGCGCTCTGCTAGAAATGCCTCATAAAGCAAACAAATCCTTCTGGAGGGAACCACCTCCTTATCTATTCAGCGAGAAAGGAAGAGGTAAAGGATGAGCTATGACAGGAAACTCGCATTTCATTCCAGTGACGAATTCTGACCAGCCTTTCATTCCTGTCACTGGAGATGCAAGCACTTAGGACCACAAAGACAGGGGTGAACGCACACAGCTCCTTGTAGGGAGGAGACAAGCTCTCTTTCTGGGAAATAACTGTGTTTCCACTGTCTTCAGGCATCAGGATCACCAGACAGAGGGTGTGGGCTTTTCTTTTCCCCTGGTGTCTGTCTAGTCATCACTTCCCCCACTCTGCTCTGCTGATCTCTCTGCAAGGATCTGAGCATTCCATTTGCACAACCTGCATCTTCTGGCTAACCTGATGAGTTATTTCCCAGGAAATAATCTGTCAGGAATGCCTTAATCCCTGCCCCACCGATCCGGGGGCTGAGGCAGATTACCCACGGCTGGGGTCTTCTCTCAGCCTCAGAGCCGCTGCTGTGGCTGAAAAAGTCTCAGGCGAGAGGAGGAAGAGCAGTCACCGACAAAATTGTTGGCATCTCTAGGCAGATGGCGATTGCACTCAGTTGCTTGAAACAGCTTTAGTGAGATCTGATTTAAGGTTGAATCTGTGGTGAAAAAGGTGAGTTTAGCAGCTGTATGTAATTATTTCGGCCCCGGAAATATTTGAGATTGTAAAGACACTTTCCATACGATGGATGCAAATGCAGATGTAAAGGAAAGATGGGACAAAACAAGGCGTGTTGTCCAAAAACAGGTGCTGTAGAACTTGCTCCTCGGCTCTGCTGGGTAGACTGCGGAAATGAAGTAGATTTTATCTCCCCACGCTTCAGGAAAGTGCCAGATCTAGGACTGCTTGGGAAACTACTAAACAAGCTGCAGGAAATGGGGGATGTCTTAAAAGAAATAAAAAAGCAAAGGGGAAAATCGGTATGAAACTCCTAAGTGGGAAATTTCAAAGAATTTGAGTCTTTGGGTAATGAATGGCAGAGAGAAGGAATGTGTGAGCTGCAGGAGAGCTCTGTGTGGAGCTACTCAGGGTGAGTTTGGAAATGGAGAGTATTGTGTGTCCCGCTTGCTGTGTTAAGGCAAATAATCTGTTTACTCCTTTTTGAGGATAAATAACCAGAGGGGTATTCTTAACCCAGATAAAGGGTGGAATAAATTAAGGGCAAGCGTTGGCAGCCTTTGCAGGACTGAAATCCTCAATCAAACTTCAGAGCAGCAGCCATGGTGACGTCACTTGATTTTCCTGGATGCATTTGGTCTATTTACAAAAAGACTGTGTGGTTTGAGCAGAATAGGAAAACCATGAACAAGTCTGCATAATAAGAATTAACTTGCTGTAGGTGAAATAGAATTTAAAGAAAGTACATTGTGTTTGAGTACAGGCGGACCCTCTTCTCATCCCCAGGCAAAATTCTCAAGTGTAGTAGCTGAAACATCTTCAGTTTTCTCCAAATAAGAGAAGCCTGGCCCATCAAACGTACTGCTACCTTCTCGTTCTGGAACAGGCTGCCCAGGGAGGTTGTGGAGTCTCCTTCTCCGGAGGTGTTTAAAACCCACCTGGATGTGTTCCTGTGCGACTTGGTCTAGGTGATCCTGCTGTGACAGGGGGATTGGACTGGATGGTCTTTCAAGGTCCCTTCCAATCCTAGTGATTCTATGATTCATTCTTCTCAAAAAAGAGCTGAACCTGGAAAATGGTTTAGGCTGTTCATTCCAGCTTGCACTGCTGATGTCTGCTGGCCAACCTCTTCACAGCTAGATGTGGCCTGTGAACCTTGAATTGGTTCCATGAGCCTTAGGGAGCCCCTCTTTTCACACAGCCTTGCAACTTCCCAGGGGAAAGCTGTAATTACTCATCTGTGAATTGGGATTGTTACAGCCAAGACGAAAAGCATAACAAATACCTTGTGGGGTGCTTTGATATCACTCAGGCTGCATCCCTTGATTGAAAATATCTATTGTATCCATTATCAGGAACGGATACATTATGTACCCATTAACGTATCGTTATCGGGACTGATCATGTACATTTTCCCTTTATACGAGTTAGTCACTTGTGGAGGACAGAGGGAAATGACCTTGAATAAATTAAAGTGTCACAAATAAAGACAACTTCAAAATCCTTCAAACATTTAAAGTATCAGGAATAAAACACGCGTGTCTGGCTTTTGCCTCTTCTCCATGTCTTTGGGGAAGTATCAGTTTCTCTAGCTAAGGACAAGATACAGAATGTCTCATTCCCTAGCGATCGTTTTTCACTCTCAACTTATTCCAATGGCTGGAAACCTGGCTTGACCCTAGCTAAATTAGAAGGAGGAACTAAAGCAAGCAGGAGCTCTAATAAAAGTAGCATTGCACCAGGTGCACAAACTTTCCGGAACAGCTAGAGTTTGCAAACAGAGTCCTGGATTTTGGCAAAACGCTGGCATGCTTTGATGAGGTCACCAAAGGCATAAGGTGACCGCAAGACGTCGTGCTTGATTATCTCTTAGATTTATGGAGGATTTGCTTGCTTGGAAAGAATTTTTAGAATGATTGGCACAGACAATTTGTGTAAGCTAGCAGTGTTGGGATTTTGTATGCACTGCTATTTATACACAAACTGGAGGTAGTTTTGCTTTCTTGATCTAAGCTCATGCGTAGGCAGGGGGGGTGAGTCTCCATTTGTGGCTGGCACGTTCATTTGGATGCCTCCCCATGGCCACCGCCAAGTAATCACACAGAAAGGCGGCATTCAACTTGCACTGCGGACTGACAGAGATGTAGTCAGCAGCCAGCCGGGCAATAATGAAATCGCTCTCCTGAGAGATGCCACTGGCTAGCAAGGAACGGAACGAGATTTATTAGTGACCTTTACGTAATGGATGCAGAAGACTTTGTGTACCTCTATTCTAATAAAAGCCTTTCCAAGAGAATAAATAGAAATATAGCTGTAGACCATTGATGCTTTACAAAAACTTCTCCTATGCTCTGAGTATTTATTCTAACTCTTTACTCACCTTCATCTCTCAGTTCAAACCAAAGGTGTCTTTAGGCTATGTGCATATAAGCTGGTGAAGGGCCTGGAGAATAAAGCTTACGAGGAAAGACTAAAAGAGCTGGAGCTCTTTAGTTTCAAGAAAGGGAGGCTGAGAGGAGATCTCATCACTCTCTACTACTACCTGAAAGGATGTTGTGGAGAGGTAGGTGCTGGTCTCTTCTCACAAGCAATTAGTGGCAGAAGAAGAGGGAATGGGTCC
Source organism: Phoeniculus purpureus (assembly GCA_028565055.1). Classification (NCBI taxonomy): domain Eukaryota; kingdom Metazoa; phylum Chordata; class Aves; order Bucerotiformes; family Phoeniculidae; genus Phoeniculus; species Phoeniculus purpureus. The sequence continues at coordinate 2,612,312 of JAOXOE010000776.1, read as the reverse complement.
AAGTTACAACAGGATAGGTTTAGACTGGATATTAGGAAAAAACTTAACACAGAAAGGGTGGTCAGGCACTGGAATGGGCTTCTAGGGCGGTGGTTGAGCCGCCATCCCTGGATGTGTTTAAAGATCCCCTGGATGAGGTGTTGAGGGATATGGTTTAGGGGTGAACTTGTAAGGTAGGGTAGATCATAGAATCATTAGGGATTGGAAGGGACCTCAGAAGATCATCTAGTCCAATCCCCCTGCCACAGCAGGATCACCTAGACCAAGATGGTTGGACTCAATGATCCTGTGGGTCTTTCCAACCAGAGTGATTCTGTGATACATGTCCATGAATCCTGAGGCTTGCAGTAAAAGCAAGGACACAAGTATTCATTTTAAACAGGAAGGGGAATGTGTGGAGTGACTCTGTGACACTATGAGCCCTGTTCCAAAGGACAATAGCCTCTTATCAAGGTCTCACCATCAGCATGTAGTGGAGAATGATTGAGGTGTTCTAGGCTTTTTCCACAGGTGTTCCTCAACAATGGACCTTTCAAGGTATCCAAGTACTTTCTTCTCCCTGCAGATGAGTAAACGTGTATCTGAAGGCACGAACGAACCCAGCCTATCTCAGCAGGAGCAAGGAACAATGGCAAAGACTGAAAACAAACGCTTCCTGCTTTAGAAGCAGGGTTTGCTCGCTAAAAAATGGTGAGAAAGGAGGAAGATTGTGCAGTAGGGCTTTTAGCTTTTTTCTCCTTTGTTTTTAAATCCTGAAGGAAATGACATTGAGTGGGAAAGGGAAAAAGAGGAGAGGTGGGGAAGCAGATAAGAATCAGAGAAACAAATCCTCTTACCTGTGTGCTGAACTGTTGGGGTGGGGGAGAAGACACCACAAGGTTTGCAGATGTGTTTGCTGGAGTCACTCTGCTGTCTGTGCTCTACAGCTGGAGCAATTAAGTGAGAAGCAACTCTGTCACCCCTGTACAAAAGTTTGTTGTCGTCCCCCCATGGCAGGGGGATTGGACTAGATGATCTTTTGAGGTCCCTTCCAATCCCTAAAGATTCTATCAACCTCCCAGGGTTCCTGTCTAACTTTCTGTTTGCAGGGATGTAGGATCAGCTTTCTTGAGTTCCCAGTCCCTCCAGGACTCTATCCCACTGCCAAGTAGGTCCCTAAAGAGGGCAAAGCCCCCTTTCCTGAAGTCCAGGAAAGCAAACTTGCTGCCCAAAGGACCATGAACTCCATGATCTCACGATCACAGTAGACAAGGCTTCCCTTGAGTTTCATGTTCACCACCAGCCCTTCTTTGGTGAAGAGAAGGTCCAGCACAGCACCTCTCCTCATTGGCTCTTCTACCACTTGTTGGAGAAACTGATAGTGCACTCCAGGAATCTCCTTGGTTGCTTATGCCCCACTGTATTGTTCTTCCAACAGATGTGCTTGAAGTACTCCATGAGGACCAGGGCTTGTGAACATGAAGCCACTCCTACCTGTATAGTGGCCCCTCTGTTCCCTTCAGAAGGGAATCTCCTACCACAATCAGGGCTGCAGCCCTCCAAGTACAAGTGAGAGGCTCTGACACTCCCTGCAGCCAGATGCCCGGACAGCAACGTGTTTACGTGGGAGCTTCATCTGGGTTTCCATGTTCCAGCTTTCAGCCAAGTCAAGACTGCAGTTTGGTCCCTAGGACAGTGGTGACCGCTAGCCAAGTTTGCTTATTGAGCCAGGACAGGGACTGCACCCTGCCCACACAAACTGCCATGCCATACCCCTCTGATACATCACAACCTGACTGCCCATCCTGTTTGCCACCCTTCTGGGTCACCGTGCTCCCCAGACAGAATTCCTATACCTGTGGGGGGTTTAATCATCCTCACTCTTGACCCCATCCACAGTGAGTCAGAGCTTCAACCACAAGTGACATACAAGGCATCTAAAGCTCCTTTAGATCTGCCTACTCCACACTGACTCCTGTCCTGCCGCCTCAGCTGCCCACCCACTAAGGCTGGTCTGGGGGCCAGGCAGGCAGTCACTACATGTTGGCTTCAAAAAGCCCTACAAAAAATAGAAGCTTTTTGCTCAGACCCTCGTGCACTGGATCTGCTGTCCTTGGCAAGCTTCATCAATGTTAAACTGGATTTCAGCTTAGATATAGATCTTAGTTTTATAGACGTACAACTGGAACCATCATCCTTTTGCAGAGTGGGGGCTGAGATGTTGCTGAAGCAATGCTTTTTCTTCTAGCCCAGAGCGCACAGACCCCTGTAAAACCTGGTATCGTCGAAGCTTTTGAACACAAATTATGGCTAGACTGCGTGGGTGCCCGGATTTACAAGTCTCCAGTGCCGCTGCAGCTGACACCTGCAAGAACTTCATTGAGGATTTGGAGCATCCGTGGTGAGTTTAATCCCTAAACACGAGCAGATGAAACTCTCATTCCTAACAGCCTAGAGGATGGACGTCCAAAGAAGAAAATAAAAATCCTGTCTACCAAAAGGGTGCTGAAAACCTCTCTTGTATGAAGTATGAGTAGCTCACGTGTGTTCGGGAAAAGCAGTGGAAAACGGATCATTATCCTCCTCTTTTTGTAGTTTCTCTCTTTCTGGCTAGTGCCTCCATCCTTGTGTTACCTCAGCGCTGAAGATGACTAGGAGGGAAAGAAAACGAGACAGGTTCATTATCTAGAATGAAAAGAGTGGCCGCCTCCTTCTCCTTGTGGTGAAAAGAAAATCCCTTTTCTCTGGGGATTGGAGGGCTCAGCAGGCGACAGTGAAGTCAGAGCAGAGGCAAAAGGAGATTTTTCCTGCCTGAGGAATTTGACCCTCTTTGAAAGTCACTGGCACCGTTTCAGCGGTTCCTTGCATTTGTCTGTTTTCCTTGTAAATTGTGTTTGCTTTGTTTGGAGTCTAAAATGTGAAGTTTTAGTAAGTTCCCTGCTCTCTGCCAGGAGCTGTGGCAGAGAAACTGTGCAGACGCACTGCTCTTCACATCTCAGAACAGCAAATAGCCCCCCTCGATGGCTACTCCCATTCTACTTTGGGGACACAGCACTGCAACAGGAAGGGCTTTGTAGAGATTTGTAGATTAAGGAGCAACAGACAAAGGAAAAAATCCTCAGTAAGGTCTGACAACTAAAGGAAACAGGTAAAGAAAAATTTCAATCTTACTTGGCACTTTAATAATGTTTTCATTCTTGATAAAGTAGGCTTTAAAAACCAGCCTCCTGTGTCCTTAAAGATCAAACCCAGTCTCGACGTGTTTTTTACTGGACAGCCTGAACTCTTGGGCAGACATGTCTGGGACTGGGATTTTGGAGGCTTTTTCTGTCTTTCCTGTAAAAGCACAGCAAGATTCTGGGCAACTGCTTCATCCACAGCCTTGCGTTCCCAAGTGCAGATGTTACTGCTGGAAAAAGAAGCCTCACTGATGACACCTAGTGATGACACCTAATTCACAGTGGAGAAGACACTAGCGGGTACCCAAGAGGTCTCTCCTCATATAGGTGGCCATGGGAGAAAAGCTGCAGGATTTTCCCAAGGGCTTGTTTTTCCACAGCTACCTCCCTGCAGAACAGCTACCAAACCCACTTGGCTGCCATCATATCAGTGGGGAAGGAAACCAAACCTCACAGGTTGCAGGCTTTAGCCCATCCCTAGCAACGCGGTAATGAATTCTTCAGAGGATGCTTGTGCTGGGAGGTTTAGCTGCATACAAAGCAAATCACGGTCTTAGATGCAGTAGCATGCAGCTTCCAAACCCATAACAGCATCTTGGACTCTCAGCCACTGGAGATGCAACAAGTGGAAGACAGTGCAAGTAGTAGAAGAAATGTGTTTCTGACTAGATAAATAGTGAGCCTAAGAATAGAAACGCTTTAGCAGCTTGAAGAAGCAGCTACAGCCAATTGAACAGCTACTACTTCTAGCAGCAGTTCTCTCTACAGCTGTGTTCCATGATGTGTCCTCTGCAGCAGCTGTACAACAGCAGAGTACAAAAATCCAGAGCAGACTTTTCAAACCATGAGAAGCACTTGACACTGATATAATGATACGAAGTCCAGAAGTGCAGCTAAGACAAGAGACAGATCGAGTGCAAACTCACTGTACAGGAGTCCTGCGTGTTCTGGCCAAGCAACAAGAGGAAGGTTGAGAGAAGCGAGGGGTAGTCACACGTCTTTGCTTCCTTCTACCAACTTCGGGCTGGCAGAAAACCAGCCTAAGGAATTCATAGGCTCACAAAAGAATGAGAGACCAAATGAGTTTTCCCAAATCTCTTAATCCTCAGGCACCACCCGAACAAAAAGGACCAGTCACGTGAGTTGCAAAAGGCCAGTGCCCAGACTAATTCCTGCAGAGTTATGGACGGGGAACTAACTACCATTTACAAACTGACTTTTAAAGAAAAAAGCAACCACAAGTCAAAACCAACAACAAAAAGATGCCCAACAAACCTCAACATGTTTTTAAAAGCACAGGTGAAGAGCACTGAGTCTAGCTGAAGAGGGCAGAGAGCAAATTTGCCTTTGCCTTGCACACAGCACCCTTCAAATTCAGCCCAGGCAAACGAAGAGACACCACACAATCACAGAACGTTAGGGATTGGAAGGCACCTCGAAAGATCATCTAGTCCAATGCCCCTGCCATGGGCAGGATCTCCTAGATCAAGCAGCATAGAAACATGTCCAGGTGGGTTTTAAACAACTCCAGAGAAGGAGACTCCACAACCCCCTTGGGCAACCCATTCCAGTGCTGTCACCCTCACTGGGAAGAAGTTCCTCCTCATATTTATGTGGAACCTCCTATGTTCCAGCTCACACCCCTTGTCCTATCATTGGGTGCCACTGAGCAGAGCCTGGCTCCATCCTCCTGACACTCACCCTTTCCATATCTACGAACATTAGTGAGGTCACCCCTCAGTCTCCTTTTTTCTAGGCTAAAGAGACCCAGCTCCCTCAGCCTTTCCTCATAAGGGAGATGATCCACTCCATTCATCATCTTTGTGGCTCTGTGCTGGACAGAGGGATGCAGAATTCACGTGTGGGAAAGCAGATGCTGAGAATAAATCAGTGGGGGACATCTCTGCAGAGCTACAAGGCTGGCAGAGCAATATGCTGGCACAGCTTCTGTTTAACAAACAAATCCTCAGAGCGTCTTTGCCCTTCTGGGAAAGTTTTTGGTCAGTCCTTTCTCACCACTTCCCTGCACCCCAAGCAAAGCCAAGCCTTATTATTTACAACCTGGCTGGGTCAGGGGGTTGACAGTCATGCTGATGTAAAGCATCGTTCTACTAGGAAAAGTGACTCTGTGACCGGTAACCTCATGAGTTTCTATTCATAGCATCTCGCTGATTGCCAGATCGAGTGGGCTGGGGAAGAAATAAATGACAAACAATTCGGCCAGATCGGGCTCTGTTTTGTTACCCATCAGGGGCGAACGAGTAAAGCTCTGTCTTTTTTCATAGCTGAGCAGTCCAAACTGAAAGGTTTGATGCAGCTTTTCTATTTTTGCTGTTTAAAGGAAAGAAATGCCTCCCTCCAGAACTCCATTCCCACAACGTACAGCATCTCATTTGCAGCCTGGTGCCCTCTGAAGAGGACAGGCTCCAGGGTTTCCCCTCCCGGGCAGGGAAGCAGGGAGAAGGGGGTGCTGCTTGTTCTCATTTCTTTCATATTGTAGAGTTTAAGTACAATTTTAGTGAGTGCCTTCCCCTCTACTATTTTTGAACGCTAATCCCCCTGCCCAGAACTGTCCTGTTCTTTTCCCTCGGTCCTACCCTGCTAGCTACACACATTGCATGGCAGTATAAATCACAAGTAACTCCAACACCGTAGGTGGAAGCAAGCCAGTAGAAAAGAAAAAGAAATAAGGGTCCAATTTTCCCCCCCTGTTAATCTGGCCCATGTGTTCCTGATTTTCTTCTCCATTAGAAAAATAGCCATTGACTATTCAATGTTATATATAACGTATTTCATCGGTGTAACCGGGCAGCTTAGCTCAGCTGCTTGAATCAAGCAAGGCTGTCAGCCTCTCAAGTTGCTCTTGATCAAACTCTAGTGGAGCTGAGATTTCATGGACCAGGACCAGAGCTGGCCACAGAATTCGAGGTGGGGTGTTTTGATTTTTTTTCTTCCATTTTTGCAAAAAAAAAAAAAAAAAAGTGTGGAAAAGTCAGTGCTGATGGGATTTTCCAGCTTTGTTTTCCATCAAAGCAGAAAAGGTTGGATTTTCTGTTGCATTCTTTTGCTCTGCTGGGGTGGGGGGGGGCCCCAGAGGAATCTTTTCCATCGCTTTGCTCTGTTACGCTGCAGCTTTTCAAAACGTGGCTGTTTAGGAAAGCGCTGGAAGACGGTAACAGGAAAAATGACAAAAAAAGGGAGAACTGCCAAGCAGCAGATGCAACGAGCCCGTTACCTTCAGTGAGGACGCACAGAAATCAAAGGATGCTTTACCAGTATGTGGTGAGAGCTGGGAGACAAACCATCCTTACAAAACAAAACTGTAACGTGTTTAAGGAACCTTGGCCCTGCTTTCTGCAAGCTGAACTTTAAGTTTGACCTCCAGTTCCTCTGTCTCTCAGCTTTTGGTAACAGAATCCTGAGACACTCTTTGAGTGATCTTTTTAACAGTAAAAGATGGAGGAGAAAGGGGCTAAGGGGCTCTGGTGATCCCTGAGGAAATACTGTTTTGGGCAACATGCTTGAACAATTGCTTTTATATATATATATAAATATATATATATATATCTGAGCAATATTACATATATATATAAGCAATAACTATATGTATATACATGTACAAAATCACAGAACATTAGGGATTGGAAGGGACCTCAAAACATCATCTAGTCCAATCCCTCTGCCACAGCAGGATCACCTAGACCAAGTCGCACAGGAACACATCCAGGCGGGTTTTAAACGTCTCCAGAGAAGGAG
>JAOXOE010000776.1:2593457-2605298 GCA_028565055.1 Phoeniculus purpureus | reverse complement strand
CAATCCCCCTGCCACAGCAGGATCACCTAGACCAAGTCACACAGGAACACATCCAGGGGGGTTTTAAACATCTCCAGTGAATAGTTGCAGTGGTTTTGCATGTGTGTGCAGGCGTAAGATGCAGATGATTAACGATATCACACAAAACAAGAACAGAGTGGGTAAATCCTTATCACAATACCAGTAGGAAAAGAATATTGTGTTTTATGGAAAACAAGAAAGACATCCTTGCCTTGTAACGGCTCCTGGCTCTTCTTGCCTACATGCTTCTCTCCACCGTCAGCATGCACTGCTCTGCACTCAACAGTGGTCTTGAGACAGTCAACAACACCCTCACAGATGGCTAGTGCCAGAATACAAGATGCACCAAGATCCTCTGTGATGTTCCCATCCATGTTAAAATGCAATATAGTAACTGGTTTACATGTCTGCAGCTGCCTCTGTTGCATCCTGCTGCCACTGCATGTCACTGTTAAGACAGAATGGCAGTGAATGACAGGGATTTTAGGGAAGGCTGTAAAACTCTAGTGGAGATGGACCCCACAGTCCTCAAGAGCTGCCCTTGTTCATACTCCAGTCAGTCCCGCTTTTCTGACACAAGTGTAGGATTGAAGACCCAAGGTCTCATTAGCACTGGGGCTACACTGAAAGCAGCAGCTGAATAAAAACACATTTGGAAGAGAGAAAAGGTGGGAAAACAGATATGAGAAAAAAGATGCTGGAGAGAAGGGCAAAGAGTGATGATTAAAGATCACTTTCAAGCAGAGTTGAAGCTAAATCATTACCTCTGACAGTGTTTATCAGAAATTAGGTTAGAACATTAGGGATTGGAAGGGACGTCAAAAGATCATCTAGTCCAATCCCCCTGCCACAGCAGCATCACCTAGACCAAGTCACACAGGAACATATCCAAGTGGGTTTTAAACGTCTCCAGTGAAGGAGACTCCTCAACCCTTCTGGGCAGCCTCTTCCAGTGCTCCGTCACCCTTCTGATATTTATGTGGAACTTCCTATGTTCCAGCTCACACCCACTGCCCCTTGTCCTATCACTAGATGATATTGAGAAGAGCCTGGCTCCATCCTCCTGACACCCACCCCTCACATATTCATAAACATTAATGGGGTCACCCCTCAGTCTCTGTTTGTCCAAGCTAAAGAGACCCAGCTCCCTCAGCCTTTCCTGATAAGGGAGGTGTTCTACTCTCTTCATCATCTTTGTGGCTTTGCGCTGAACCCTCTCCAGCAGTTCTGTGTCCTTGAGTATCTCTGTTTCTCTGCTAACAGAAAAGTATCTCAGACTGTTCAAAAATGACAGGAGCAGAGAACAGTTCTTGCTACACCTTGCTGGTGTGTTGGCAGCCCATCTCGACAGCACTGTCACAGCACAACCTAAAAAAGGCATCGTCCAAGCTGTCCCACTCTGCTTGGGCACCCTTTGCTCAAGCACACATACTGGACTATCTCGCTGGCTTTCTGTGTTGTCCTCATTTCTAGTTTATGAGATCTGGGAGACTCATTTGAGATTAAATAAAGGACTAAAGATTAGGTGTTCTGTAATTTAGTACTTCCTTTGCCTGCTTTGTGTTTAGCAGCTTTTGGCAGAGAAAAGGAGCAGCAGCAGCCAAGATGGGCTCTTTCTGTGAATCCACATGACCTAACCAGGAAGAGGAGCATGTCACTTAACTCCAGCTAGCAAGCCGAACTTTTATCCTGGGTCTCCTTCCAAAGGCTACACTTGCCTTCATTTTGCCATCAAACCATGTGGTTGTTTAAACAGACTCATGGAAAACACATTAGAAAATAAGCTGTAGAGCAGATCCAGATGCTTTGAAATGCTAAACTTAGTGCCTCACACTGTTCCCTCCTCATCCAGCTTTAAGGAAAAAATTCCTAAAAACTCAAAAGCATTCCTGAGCTGGTTTGTAATGAGCCATTACTTCATACTAAAAAGTATACTCTAACAGACTTAAGTCATCAATCATTTAGCCATAAACACCATCACCAAAGCACTTTGAAGGTTTGGAGCAACTTCACGAAAGGATAAAAATTCTTTTCTCCCTTTTTTTCAAAGGAAGACTCTTGTTTCCAGTGAAAGTTAGTTTTCACTTTGAAAACATACTCGTTTGAAAAGATATTCCATGAATACCAGCTCAAGATTTTCAGGAAAGGATGCAACAGCACATCGCACCTGACTTTCAAGGTGCTATGCGGAAGGGAGGAGAAACCAAGCTCAAGAGCAGTGTCTTGCTCAAACCACGTGCATTAAGAGCGAACACACTTGTCTCTTACCAACCCAATAGCGTTCTTCATCACCCATCTTATTTACAGGCACAATTTGGAGCTAGAGGGCCACAGGGTAACACCTTGGAATCCTTGGAGAACTTTACCTCAACACAAAAACGTTTCCCTGATCATCTTCCCGCAGGATGGTCAGGAATCTTTTCAGCTCCTCTTCATACTAGAGGTCAGACTTACATTTAATGACTGCTATGGCAGAAGTTTCATCATTGTCCCCCTTTTCTTTTCCAGGTAGTCTCTAATAGTTCCCATGCTCTCCCCCGCTCCCCCGTAATAGAGCTTCCTAGGGCTTTCAGGCAGTCTGGGAAACAATGGAGACCATGATTTATCTTTCGCAATCCTAGACACAGTAATTGAAGCCTTACATCCTTGAAACATAGTTGAGGGTTATTCACTGGATGAGTATGTCAAGAACATGAATATATCCAGGCTTACATTCAGCCATGAGAAGCTCCATTAGGAAGACATTAAGACTAGGTCACCAGGATGAGAGAAGTGAGACGATAGCCATCCTCTGTGTCCCCCAGGCCCAGTTTTCAGGCTTATTTATGCACAAATACCAAGAATGAGTTAGTGAGTCAGCATGCTCAGGTGCTTTTGAGAATACTCTTAAGGCACTCATCACCAGATATAAGTGCTTCGCTAGCTTAGAAGCTTTGACCCATGAGCTTTTCTTTACGTATGGAGCACAGAAACCCCATAAGCAACATAAACTTCATCGACAGGAAGGTGTTCCTCATCTGTGAAGTGGCCTCATTTCAAAATCATCCACTGAGACACAGTAAGACATTCACTCACTGTAGTTTTTATTCTTTACAAGGGGGGAAATAATCTTTTATACTAAAACTTGCATCAAAGCTGTCCTTAAAATGTTCCTAATATCACAGAATCGTCAGGGATTGGAAGGGACCTCTATGGATCATCTAGTCCAATCCCCCTGCCACAGCAGGATCAGCTAGACCAAGTCGCACAGGAACATATCAAGGCGGGTTTTAAGTGTCTCCAGAGAAGGAGACTCCACAACCCCCCTGGGCAGCCCGTTCCAGTGCGCCTATCACATTTGTTCCTGTCTAAGAATCCTCTCTGCGCCACCTCTCCCTCTCTCCACAGACCAATTGAAGGTGTCGCTTTACCCAGAGCCGTTTGTGACCAGTGTAAATCCTATACCCAGCTGCGAAGATTCTCCCAACAGATTTTTCTTCACAAAAAACAAACCCAAAACACGAGAAGGGCCCCAGCCCACCTAAGAAGCATTTCTTCAGGATCTGACCCTTTGAGATTTCCCTTAATAACACGTTGCAGATCAGCTTTAAAATCAGCTCCAAAACATTTGGAAATTATTACAGTCCGCTAGCTCTGTAATTATAAAAGGCTGAAATTACTTTGAGGCTTCAGTTAGAGAAGGCTAATGCTGCAATTATTCACAAGAGCCATTTGCAACCTGCTTATCAATGAGGGATGTATGTTCATATCTGTGCACAAACCTGAACCTCTGAGGGGCAGCACACTACGAACCACATACCTCCAGGCATCTCTAGTTAATATGCTGCCCCATAAAAACAATCTTCTATAAACTAAGAAAATAATACATTACACGCTGGCTTAATTGTTAGTTACAGTTTCGTCGTGGAGCAGAACATATCAGAGGGCACTGGGAGAAGCTGCTGTGTTTTATGGGGGAGGCCAGCTCAGCTGTATGGGAGCGAGCTGCACCTGCGTATCGGTACAAAGCAGCACAGTTTAGAAACCACGATCTCAGCCTGGGGCAGAACAAAGAGCCTGGAAAATCTGAAGTTTTCCTGGGCACTAAACCCAGTGATTACTGTGATAACACTAACTTCAAACTAACTTCCATCACCTCTTTGTAACAGCTCGCACAACCGTACTGGGGCTTTGCCCAGCCAGGCACTAGTCTCAAAGGAGGGGCGGCTTGTGGACAGGAAAGAGGAGTCACATAGGAAGGCCAGACCCGATGACCCATGCTCACATGGGTAGTCCTCAAAGCTGACATAAATGCTGAGTAACCCAACACTGCCCCATTTCAGGTGTGTCTGCGGTGATAGTTACTTTTGCAAACAGTAAAAGCACCTCAGTAGAAATGCCAGCTCCTCTCTGCGCTGTTTTACGCTGCACGTGCGCACACACAGCGCAAAATGCACTCTGCTGGGAGACAAAAGCCTCTTCTGACAAGCAAATACTTCTGCCAGACGTTCTAACACAATTAAAATACAGTTCAGATTAATTCTTAGTAAAAACAGCGGTTTGGGGTGTTGGGGGTTGTTTTGTTTGGGGAGTTTTATTTGTTTTACTATGTTGGGCTCATTTGGATACTATTAGTCGTGTGATGGAATGTACAAACTCAGCTGTGAAAGTGAAGACTTAAAGAAACTGCAGAATTAAGGGCCTTTGAGCTACTCAGAGCCATTCAGCTGAAAACTACAATACAGGGGTTCTTTTTCCTAAGAGGAAGGTACTGTGCAACGTGAGCCCTGTTCACGAGGAGCGTGCACACCTGCCTGGGTTGCACCTGGTCCACACACCATGGAGGTAAACTATTCAGTAGGACATCTAAGTCGTAATATTAGCGTATCCTTCACTCATATCAGCTGTGAATTAGAAAAACAACACAGGTCTGCTGAGAGGAAAGTGCTGGCTAGGAGGAGACGGGACCATGGACCGTAAAACCAGGCAGAGCCACAAGTCTTCTCCTACGTGCAGCAAGTAAGAGGAAGGTGATCTCTCCAGCCAGCCACTACTTGCAAGTTTAGTTCCAGTCCTTCTTACTGATGTGCAGCCCATTTTCATCAGTTGCAAGAAGGCCCTTAGCTTTTTTGTGTTGTTGATATTGACCACCTTGGAGAGCAGAAAAAGCTGTTCTGCTTACCAGTGCCAGAGACAGAGAGCTCCACAGGAAGCAAAAGAAAACAGCAATATAACAGGTATTGCCATCTCCCACCACCAGCAGGGAGACCTGGCCTCAGCCTTTGTGCTGCTCACTGGGGCTGCTGATGCTCTTTGCATAGTAGAGCCCTTTGCAGAGGTGACTAACTCCAGTCCACAGCTTCTCCAAGCACACAGCACATGCCGGGTTCAGTACCCAACCAATCCCACAAACCTAACACACTTCTGCAGCATTAAGCAAGACATCATGGCCCCAAAACCATCATAAGCAGCCCTTAACTAACCCTACAAACTCCTGCAGCTCAGAGGAGCGCTCCAGCAGACAAGGAGCTCACCCACAACTAGGCGCCACTTAGGAAAAAGACAAAACTTTCTGCCTGGCTAATAGTGCCTCTGCCACCTAATTAAAAGATCTTAATAGGCATCTCCCTCCCTCACACCTCCCTGTTAGCAGACGTATTCAGAAGAGTAGGAAGATTAACAGCGTATTTGTTACTTTGATGTTACCCAGAACGAATTAAAAATTAATCTAGTTAGTCACTCCTGGAGCACAATGCCTTTGTGTTACCTACCTACTTGGTACTTCTCCTTGTAGCCTGACACCCAAGCTACAGAGCAGTTGGATATTTGTGTGTTCCACAGCAGTCAGATGTTCTGCATTAGCACAACCCCGCCTGAAAGCTTTGACTCACAGTCATGAACTCACAGGTATTTGAGGAGGACAACTTATGCCTCCCTATTCTATGCTGTGCTCCCTATTTTGCTATGTGCAGAATTATTGAGATCACTGGTTTACAGCTCTGTTTGTCCCAGGAGATTATTTCAATGCCATGTCCTGTCATTTGAACCAGATACAGCATCACAGCAAACGCAAACTCAACCTGTCAGCACTAGGAGAACCACTCAGCCGTGTTGCTTACGCTGCCAGATTAATAGAGGTTTGAAGAATTAACAATTTTTTTAGCTCTTGTGTGTAGAACGTACAGAAAAGTATGAGAATATAAGAGAGGATATAAGCTCAAAAAATCTGAGCTGTTTTCTTGCCTTAAAACAACCCAGCACCAAAGGCACATACGTTTGGACAGGGTCCTCCTGGTTCCTGGAGATGTTCCTAACGTAACCTCCACCTTTTATACTGTTTGTGCAGTTCAACTCCAATCACAAGAACAACTGCACGCTGAGAAAGATCATTTAACCTCATTCGACGTTTAAAGTAAGGATTCTGTTGGCTTGATCCATTGTAAGTCCATCCTTATCAAACAGTTCGTTCTTGCAGCTAGATTCTGTCCTTGCCCTGGCTCAGAACATATTTACTGCCAGTCTAAAGCAGATGCCCACCCACACCCATCTAATCACAGATCCTGTTCCTGACCTTGAGTGACAGGATGTCAGAGGAAGAATCAAGGACCCCGATGCAGCAGAGGGAGAGGCAGCTGCCCTTGCCAAGGCTTGTCTGGCAGCAAGATCACAACCAAAATCATTTAAGCTGCTCCAAGCCTGAATAGTCTTAACTGCAGAGCCAGAGTGTGACACAGCAAGGAAAGCACCAGCTGGTGCCTCCAACACCCCTGCTCAGACCAGGTCCAATAAGATGAGGCTGCTCAGGATGATGTCTATGAAAATCCTAGACAATCCTAAGATGAGGATCCCACATCCTCTCTGGGCCCCTGTTGCAATGTTTGACCACTCTCATGGGGAATAACATGACAGTATAGCAGCAGCTCTAATACTTTAGGTTCAGTAAAGATGTTTCACTGCTCATTTTTAACCAAACATGCAATGTGAAGCAGCAATGGCATAACTGCATTAATGCCTGGGCCCCCCAGCCTCAGCTGAACAGGGCTGCAGAGACCACGAGCACAGGAGAGGAAGAGAAACTCCTTGGGGAACGTCTTTGCTTGCTGCCTGTTTGATTGCTGAGGGGTGGGCTGTTCCTCCTCCTTCCCACAGAAGCAGGTTGTTGTCTCACTCCTCCGGTAAAGCTGTTGGTATAGTGGATCCAACATCAAGATACAGGGTTCAGCATTGCAGAGCTATGAAGCTCACCCACCAGGGGAGACAGTTCCTGCAGAAGTAACTGCTCAACCCAGTCCTATTGAAAATAGTCACAAGAGCTGCTCCCTCTCCGCATTGGTGTTTGCGTGCTGCTTTCCACCGCAGACAGGAGCGTTTCCTCCTCATAGCTCAGAGGAGAGGATAAAACTTAGTTTGAAGAAAAGGAGGCTGAAGGGAGACCTTATTGCTGCCTATAGCTACCTGAAGGGAGCTTGTAGAGAGGTAGGGGTTGGTCTCCGCTCACGAGTAACAGGTGACAGGACAAGAGGGAATTGCCTCAAGTTCTGCCAGGGGATGTTTAGGCTGGACGTGAGGAAAAACATCTTCCTGGAAAGGGCCACCAGGCCTTGGAACAGGCTGCCTAGGGAGGGGAATTGAATCACCATCCCTGGATGTGTTTAAAAGTTGTGCAGATCTGGAGCTTAGGGACAGGGTTTAGCAGTGGGTTCGGTACAGCTGGGTTAATGATTGGCTCTGTGATCCCCAAGATCTTCTGCAAAGTAAACAACGGAATGATTCTAACTGCAGCTATTGCTGTTAACAGGCTTCTCACTGCAAGCTGAACAACTTTGCTTCTCTCCAAACTTTTGATCTGGTCCTTGTAGTGGGGGAAAATGGCTTCTTCCTTTTGTTCTCCCATTTTGAATTCAAATTTTTCAAATGAATTTTCAAATTCAAACAGGGTGAATTACCTCCCCAGGAACAGCACAGCCACATCAGCTTGAACCAAGACCCTAGGTTCGAACCCAGTTTTCTAGATAAACCACGGTTGACACCACAGTTATGAGCTCAACAGGCACTTGTTTGCCCGTGTGAGCCCCTCTCTGCCCAGGTCTGAGCACACAGACAGGAAGCCCAAGCACATGCAACAGCAATGTCCAGCTCCAGCAGGCTCCCCAAGACTAGAAGTTATCGTTCCCCCTACCACACATCCAGCACCCCGAGTGGTTTCCCCGTCTCTCTGCGGAGCAGCTGCACCTCCACCTCCCGATGGCACGAAGTCTCCCTCCCGAAGGTAGCCGTGAGACTGCAGCAACGCTCAGAAACGTGGAAGCCCGTAAAGGTAGCAGTGATTAGAGTTCCATTTTCATTCCTGTGTGCAGGGGGAGGAAGGAGAGGTCTCCAGCACATGTTTTCCCAGTGCCACCACAGTTTGAAGCTTTGTGTTATGGAAGTTTTCGGTGCCATTTATTTTTATCTGGCCTGTGAAATACTTTGGGGAAGGCCTCCTCGTAAATGGCCCGTAAAGTTTGACAGGAACTAAACCTCCCACTGTTTTTGTGGCTGATATAAAAAAGAACTAACTTAGCTGGCACCCTTAATACCCGTTTTATGGGAAAAGGAAGACTGCCCCTCTGTACCAGCAGCCGAAGCCTGAGCAGACCGAGTTCAGTCCTGTAAGCATCTTTTGTGGGCTTTTACGAGGTAAGGCTCTCCCTATAAAGTTCTGGCCTCGCCACAAATCCACTTCCCTCTGGGCTCATCCATTAATAAGCACTTTCATTAAAATTCCACCTTTCTTAGGGAAACAGCCAAGCTAATTTAACAGGAAATTGACTTTCTCCATCACCGCGGAGTCTCCGACTGCAGCGACACAAGCCAGCGCTGGCCAGAGACATCCTGCCCATTAGCATTTCTCCTTTGTGAGTCTATTTGCAAAAGCCACACTGCTCCTTGCCCTGTTCTGGGGGAGAGGAAATGGAAAGTCACTCAGGACAGTCGCTTTGAAAATGCAGTCGGTTCCAGCGAACACCTCGAAGTGATTAACCCACCGCACCTTCTTCTGTCACCAACCTGCAGGGGAGCACGACACGGCCCTGGAAAGAGCACAGGAATAATGGTGGAGCTCGAAAAGACTTGAAGCAAGTAGTCATGGCACTTGTCTGAGGGTTACAGAAGAGGGACAGCAAGAGATGAGCTTCAGAGAGATGAAGCGAGAGACAGTGTCATACAGACCGTGGGCAGAGATCTGGCTCTCAGTCCACAGCCTGCAGGCATCATTCCCCCGGAGGAGTTTATCTGTCGTTAGCAAAATAACC
This sequence comes from Phoeniculus purpureus, assembly GCA_028565055.1. Taxonomy (NCBI): domain Eukaryota; kingdom Metazoa; phylum Chordata; class Aves; order Bucerotiformes; family Phoeniculidae; genus Phoeniculus; species Phoeniculus purpureus. Next base: position 2,596,005 of record JAOXOE010000776.1, on the reverse strand, counting down.
AGTCCTATGGAAATAAACCTCAATCTCACGACAGAGACCATATTCCAGAAAATACACTTCATCAGCATGCCAATGCTTTACGAGCCGAGAATGCAGCTGAGTTCATCAGATACATCATCCGCGTCCTGCACACTGGCAAACTTAAAAGAATTAAGAACTTTCTTGGCTTTATCGTAAAGATCCATTTCATTCTCTTTTGGATTCCAAGGCAAGCTTTCAGGTGGAAGGCTGTGCATAACACCACTGTATTTAGAAATGAGAAACCAGAAATGACACCAATTCCATCTGTCCACAAAAAAAACACAGCATAAAAAATTCCATATGAATTTATCTTCCATTCCAGTGACGTGTCTCTCTGCGTTTCACAAGAAAATGTCCAGGGAAAGTGACAGATTTATTTTTAGCCTTCCTTTAATCTTTGCAGAGTATGGCAGCAGATTGCAACCCATCATGAGTGTCCCAAACTAGGCTGAGATATGCTGCTGAAAAAGAATGGGTTTGGATTGACTGTCATTCTGCAAAGATATGGAGATGTTCTTAACAACCAGCCCCACTCCAGCTATAAGAAATTTGATCATATGCATTTCATTCTCAGTGTCACATATAAGTGGGAGATACATTTGTCACTGGATAATACATTCAGAATTAACAAGAAGAACTTGTCAGGTTTTGGCTGCAACCACTGAAGCTAAAGCCTAGAGCAAAATAAACTGTCAGATCAGAGCTTTGTTAAAAGGATTAAACCCATTCTTAAGGGTGGAGCTGTGGAAAAGCTTTTAAGCTTTGTACACACACCTGAAAGGTTTTAAACCAGGATTCTAACAAAGACTGACACGAAACAAATATGATAGACAACAGCAGCTAACCTGACCTCCAAGCAGGACCATCTCCAGAATCAGCGGTGCTGTGACTGGCTTGTGCCCCAGAAACCCCGATCCATCGGGAGGTCACTAATTATGGGCCACGTTTTCTGGCATCTGCTCAAGTTGCTGTAGAATCAGTAACTGTTTTGGAAGTCAGTCTCATTACAGACCTACGACCATAATTGATTTGCACAGCAGCCAGGTGGTAACTCATAAAACTTCGGACTGGGGTCCCAGTTCTGTAAATACTTCCTCCTGCCCTCGCAGGCAGCAGAGCACCCTCTGCAAGGAAGCGAGTTCAGCTGCGTTCCCAGCCTGCAAGCAGGCGCTAGGAGGATCAGCCCATCGTGCTGCAGCCTTCATACCGCAGGAGAAAATGGTTTCCCAGGTTTGCAGTTAGGGTAGCAGAGCTACGACTCAGGGGTGCAGAGTGCAGTTAGGGTAGCAGCTCAGTCATGAACAGCACTCAGGTGCCCCACTGTTGCCCCATTCTGAGCTTTCTCACACTGATTCAATGGTATTTGGGGAACCCGAGTTCAGCTTCAGAAAAGTTTTGAACCCCAAAATGTCTGGCCTGTCTGGCATCTGCTTCAACCAACCCTACACCCAGCCTACTCTGAACCGTGGTGCCCTGTGGTTCATCACCCTCCTGCCACCTCTTAGTCCTCAGCAACTCGAGTCAGGCACAAGTCTCTCCCTGCCAGCACCAGGGTGAGGAAACATGCAGGAACAGGCACTGGGTGAAATGCAACAAGCAGCATAGCAACGAAAACATGGCAATGCATAGCAAATAAACTCAGCAGCAGGGAGGATGACAGACAAAGCAGCCCACACTCACGGGTGGCTGCTGCTTGCTAAGAAGAGGCTGTCAGGGTCCCCACCATAGGCCTAAAATGTTGCATCAAGAGGGGCATCAGGCAGCATGCAAACTGAGGAGGCACTGCAAGTTGAAACACCCTTCGACAGCACTGCCAAAGGGGCCACAGATCCAGTTAGCAGATGAAAGACCTCAGGACTACTTGTAACCTAGAGGCAAACTCTTAACAGCATTTTTTCAACCTATGACCAGTTTACAGCCACATCCACCAAGGCCAAGCTGGCTGGGACTTTGAGCAGGCTGGTCTACTGGAAAGCGTCCAGCCCATGACAGGGGAGCTGGAACTACATGGTTTTTCAGATCCCTTCCAACACAAACCATTCCATGGTTCTATGATCAATGAAATGCTAATTAGGGTTATTCAGATTCTTTGCAAAGCTCAGGCACTCCGTTAAGATTTTCAGCTATCCAAGGGTCAGCTTTTCCTCACCTTTTTGGGTTCAAGGCAAGATTTCTGGGCTCTGTGGCAGTGGGAGCTTGTGAGGGTTGAGCTTTACAAGACCTGACCCTATGGAAGACAAAAAGCACCAGAGGTAGACCCTCTGGCTTGCAAAGGCTACAATCCAAAGACAGAGACAGCACACGACTACATCAACAGATCAGATGTTTTTCCAAAAGTGCTGTAAAATGGATCCAAATAAGACTAAACTTTGGTGATTCTGAGACACCAGATATTGCAGCATCCATGGTCTGGGATCACAAGAGCGGAAGTCTAATCTCATGATGAGATTAGCAAGTTTGCTGATGACACCAAGCTGTGTGGTGCAGCAGACACGCTGGAGGGCAGGGATGCCATCCAGAGGGACCT
>JAOXOE010000776.1:2576329-2592878 GCA_028565055.1 Phoeniculus purpureus | reverse complement strand
GATGTCCCTGCCCATGGCAGGGGGATTGGACTAGATGATCTTTCGAGGTCCCTTCCAATCCCTAATGATTCTATGATGACTATTGCCATAGTCATCGGTGAACACGAACAAGCCTCTTGAATTGTCTGTGTCTCTGCCACACAATGGAATGTGTCTCTATTGACTCATCTGTCCAGGTTATCAAGCCACCAGAGCCTTTTCCTCAGTAGTGCAACCCCCGCCCCACACTCTCTGACAGCCATCCCATCTTTAATGCTAGCCTTTACGTAGTGCAGCCATTACTAAATCACCCTCAGGAATATATTTGGGGTTTGACAGCAAGGGATCCTTGTTTTGCAGTTAAAGCCAATTTAAAGGCATAGGGTCGCTGCACCTTTGTAGTGATCTGACCAGGATATGAAGCACCAAGCCCCACGACAGACACCTTTAATCCTTGTATACCACAACCGAGCAGTGTCACTGCCTGTGTCAAGCAAGGCTGTTACCCCTCCTGCTCTTGACACCAACCCACTGGAGAGCCAGGGGATGGGGGGGCTTTTTTAAATATTTGAACTCAATTGTCACAAGGACTGTGCGCTCGGTGCGAGATCAACATGCCCGGGGTGACCAGCCCTGCCGGGTAATCAGGTTTGTTACTTTTACAAAAATGAAAGCAAATAAAAAAAAGAGAAGTGTAATTACGGTTTGGAGAGCACTGATCTCAATTTTTCCATTCTCAAAAGTCCTCTGGGGAAACAAAGAATGAGAGGTCCTTATTGATTTCATCCTCCTGATGCTCACATACTGACTTGCTGGAAAAGAGGACCTCTTGCTAGAAATCACCACTGTCCTCAGCTCCCCTGGGGAAACAGGGAGGGGGAAGCAGAAGTGAAGGCACTTGAGTTTAAAAGGGAAAAAATAGAGAATGGAAAGAAAAAAAAGAAAAAGAGGGCAACAGTTTCAGCTTTCATTATAAGCACTGTTATATCAACAATGGCTGGGGAACAAAGGAAGCCATTTCCACTAGTTCCTGCTTCAATTAGTTATTTGAACTAGTGAAGATTGTGGCACTTTATCTCCCCCTTGTAACATAATCATTGTATTTTACATCTCATAAGAAAAAAGGCCTGCCAGAGGACGTTATCTGGCTCTGGGTCATACATCACAGCAGATAACATCGTTATTCATGTCAAAAGGGATGATCAAGGTCTTCCTGTTTTATCAGCGATTAGCCAGGAAAGAAAAAGCTGCTGCTGCTCTTGGCAGGTGGCCAGGCGCTGTATGAGCATTGCCATGGCAGTGCATCGCTCGCTGCGCGCCTCTGCTGCGCTCCGGGGCCGCGCTCAGCGGCTCTTCCACAGCCATTAGAATCCCCGCTAATAGGGAAGGCGCTGAGCCTTCGTTAGCCGCTGGCAGCGGGAGGTGGCCTCAGCCAAGAGAGGGTCTGACCCTGCACCTCTCTGGCGCTCACCATCAGCACTGAGGGCAGAGGGAAGCTGGCAGTCAAGCCAGGCTTTTAGCAACTTAGGATGGACTGGAAAGCAGCTGAATCCCTTGCACTTGAGCCAGGCTATTCTCCTCAACCCCCAAATGCCCTCTCCTTGGCTGTCCCCACATCCCTTTCCTTCTACCAGCCGTTTGTACATTCTCCCCACAGATGGCAGTACGTTAGAGCTGGGGGAGAGCTCAGCCTCCAGCTTTGCCACTTGCTGAATTATTTCACTTACCGAGCACCTTCCCTTGAGCTCAGAGCTCTTCACTCCTCAGTGCTTAGCATACTCCCAATTTAAACATCTCAAGCAGTTTACCCACTATCTGAGAGCAGCAGTAAAACCTACCCACCTTATCTCAGCTACAAGCCCAGAGAGAGTTAGAATTCAGTGCCTCGTGCCTCAAATGCTAGCAAAAAAAAGAAAAACCCTGCTGTTTGAAAAACACACCATGTTGAACCTCAGAGGTACGTTCCACCGTGGCTTCCTGAAGTGACTTAGCTTTATGTGCCTGACACAGGGCTCATTGAACCCAGAATGTCTTTCCACTCATTCCCTGTACTCCAGCACTTCATCCTGTGGCAGCAACAACTCTGCAAATTCAGTGCCCTGGATTGCCAGGCAAGACCCATTTGAACAGGTTTTTACTGTCTTCTCCCACCCAACTGACAGTAGACAAGTCCAGTCACCATTAGCACTGTTATAAAACAAAGCACACAAGAGCCTGTGCGTGATCCAGACAATTCACTTAAACCCAAAACTGTGCAACGTTGGACGTTGCTAACATGCAAAAATCAGCGATTAACAAGCACAACGGCGCAGAGGGGACAGATAACCCTCTACTGTGGGGAAAGAGCACGTTTTGGATAGATCCACTGTGTGGGTTTTATACCTCTCTCAAGATCATCTATCATGGGCCAGAGGTGAGGAAAGACAGGACCTGCTATACCAAAACACTCTACTAGTTGTTCCAGCTCTATCAACAACAGTCACTCCAGCTCTGAGCCTAACACGTAATTATGCTGTTGCAGCAGCCAGCCTGAAACTGGAAGAGTGTTAACAGCAAAAATAAAGTGTGAACCACAGCTTATTAAACCTTGCGATACGCTAAAAATAATAACAAAAGAAATCTGAGATCAAATGCCATTTCCCTTCAAAGGGAGATAAAATTAAAAATTACTCAGCAGCTATGAGTCAGGACAGGAAACTTGTCTCGGGGCCAGTGATTGTAGCTCCAGTCAAACGGGCACAAGGGCCCAAAATTGCCATCACTGGTGTGTTCATCGTTACCAGTGCTGCCAAGTACGATGCATGACCTGTCCACAAAGCCACATAGCATAGGCTAACCGTGAAGAACTTGAGAAAGTCAGATGTTCCTCCAGATGAGTCCTGAACAGGAAGCACAACTGCTCCAACAGACCACGAAAACAAGCTGCGTTAAGCCAGCACAGCTGGGGCTCTTGAAGGTCACACGCTTAAACAGAAAAACAGCAAGAGTTTGGGGGCAGAGCTTTTTTAGAAGAGTTGGCACTGAAAGGTTGGGCAACGACCTGCTGCTGTCTCAGATGCTGATCTCAGAGCACTGAAACACTTACAAGGCAGTGACTGAAAGGAACTGTGCCCAAACAGCAGGCAGAAGGTAGCCTGAGCTTTGAATCCTTTTGAGTCTGGGCACAAAAGAACTTTAACTGCAGGACACCTTGTCTGACCAGCGGACAGCTGAGTCATCCCAGCTCTCTTTCAGCAGAGCCATGGCTTGGGAATGCCACAAAGCTCATGAAACCTGGCTGGGAGCAGCACCTTGACACCTACTGGAGCTTGGGGTACCCCAATGCAGCCAAGACCCAGACCCTCCTCCAGTGCCCCCTCCTGCTTCCCAAAACTCCAAGAGCAGAAGGTCCTTACTGCCTCTGCATCTCAGGAGCACTCCATCACTCCATGGCCAGCACGAGGGGAAATCTCCACTGGAGTTCTGCCTCAAAGCCCTCAGATAATGGTCTGAGCTGCTCATTAGGTAAAACACGGGGAAGAGAGCTGTGCAGAGGGAAGCTACCTCCAGTGTCAGTCATGAGGACTAAGTCAAGCTGACAGCTGGGCTTCCACCCACAGACATCCTGGGCAAAATATTCAGTCCTGATGATGTCCATTTATTAGAAATCACGAGATCCATGCTGGGGAAGGCTGGCAAGTGAACTAATGAGTGGTTAGGAAAACCTACACTGCTCTTTTGGAGAAAGAGCCAGGAGATCACTGTCTAGATAGAAGAATTCATAAAGTTTTGCTACAGAGATCATACAAGCCCTGCAGCCTTTAATAAAGCAATTGTAATTACAGAGGATTATTATTTTTTAAATAAAATGTTTCAAGTACCAGGTATATAAAAACAAAGCTGCACAAGCTGCCAAAGAGGAATCAAGCAAAATATGTAACTCACCCAGTAATTAACATTCATTAGGGGTAATTTGCATGCCACCCCTCATCAGATCTCAGAATGCCAACCCTGAAGAACTGCCCGGTTTGTCCTTTGGGCAAACTAGCCTTGCTCATATCCTGTCAAACCTTATATTCAAACCACCAGCAGAAAGGCAAGGTACTTGCCACCACAGGAGGATCCTTATCACCATGCTGTAAACTCCTCGCAGAGCACAGCAGCAGAAGCTACAAAGCAAAACCTGTATCTGAGCTCTGTTAATTAGTTGATGTGTCATGACTGCAGTCTAGTTTTTCTTTTCTCTTCAGAGGTGGTCCAGACCATCCCTCTGGCAGAACCCTTCCAGCAAGCAAAGCTCCTCTTGCAGGATTTCACCACTTGACACTCAAGCAGCTTCCCATGGCCTTCAGACCTGCACATCCCATCAGGAGCACCACTGCTGGCAGAGTTCCATCCCTACTGATGGGGCCCACAGCCCCAAGTTAACTGGTTCAGCATGACTGCTGGGGTCTCTCCGGGAGCAATGCCAGAAGCTAGATCCAAACTGGCAGAGCCAGCGTGAGCACAGACTAGCCCCTGATCTGAGCTGGAAGGGTCTGCCACAGATAAGTGCTTCCACAACTGCCCTAGAAAAGCTTTTTGGGGTTATGTAATGGATATTGAAATACCAGGGAGATGAAATCCATCTGCAAGGGTTTCTGGTGGAAAAATTGCACACTATAGCCCTGCTTGCAGCCAGAAGTGTTATTTAGCACGGGCTGCGCCACATGGATGTTTTTATTACTACACTTCGTAAAGTGATGTTGAAGTTTCCTGGAAGATACTGTTTCACATGCCACCAACAAACACAAAGTCAGCTCCAAGCAAGCTCTGACACACACACACACACACAGAGGAAGAGAAAAAGAAATCACCTAGAGCCTTTTCAAAAGCCCCATCTTTCATGCATTGCAGAGATAACAGTCATGACTTGTGATAGATGGGACCATCACTAGAGCCCAGCTCATGCAAAGCTTTCCCAGAAACCACACACTCACTCCATCGGGGGGTTTTCTTGGATCTCACAGACAGTGTAGGAGAGTTTCCCACATCTACTTTCAGACACACCCAACCAACACCATAGTCCCTTTTGCTACCCCTCTCACCTCGAGTCATGCAGTGACTTAGGTATAGGGATCCAGAAGGGTCTCTACAGCTGGAAGAAGCATAATTTGGTGTGCTGGTCAAAGCCTCCCTTGGCAATCAGTCCCCTCTGTTCACGCTTCTCACCCAATGAATTTCACTTCTAGCCTCACAACAGATGTACAGCAGCAGCACAGAAGAGATCCCCATGCACTGGTTCCAGCTCAGCCTGCTTGCACGAACACTGCTCACCAACAGAGTTTCATACCCTGGACCTGCTCCACAGCATCTCCAGCAACTGGTGTTTGTGACACAGCTCCACACCTGGGGCACAACCCCTACCTGCACACGGCAGTGGCACTGTGTGGGCCAGCCCCGGCAGGACCAGCCCAGCAGCATCAGCTGGTAGCAGAGGACACACACTTGAAAGCAGCAGCATTTTACATAAATGCAGAGTGACGGCTCTGCTCAGAAGTGCTGCTATTAGGCAGCAGCTTGAAGAGAAACGTCTGGTGAGAAAGCATTTTAAGTGGTGCTTGTTTATTTGCTGATTTCTTAGGTGATTATCAGCCTGGTGTGGGTTAGCAAGGCACAGCAGAGCTCTGAAAAATGACTTCTGAGTCTTAGACTGTGACAAAATAATAGCTGGCTAATAATGCAGTGACTTCCAAAGCACATTTAACAGGGGATATTAATGAAGATATTCCCCCACTTCTAAATTACCGATATTGATTATATCTGTGTAATGAGGATGGATAGGTTTTCAATTTGAGAGTTAACCCAATTGCTGAAATAAATCATTGCAGATGAAAACACTTCCAAGACAGTTACCTCAGGGTTCTTTAGAAACATCAACTTTGATTTACTTTACCAGGCCACCAAGATCTTAAAAGAGAACATCCTGAACTCCTTCAAGTTTCGATGTAGTGGGTAGTCCCTCAGCAATTTCTCTGCACATTTACTACAGGTGCCTCACACATAAGAGGATGGATCCAATATCCAAATTTGAGAAGTTGTTCATTTTGTGAGCCTTAACTGAAAATGCTATCGCTGAATATCTGAGTGGCTTCAGATGGGATCTAACTATGGGGCAGGGACTTCTTCAAGTGACTACTGCACTTGAAGAGCAAAAAGAAGACTAGAAACCAGTGCAAAAAGAAACCATCATCATAAGGATAGAAATGCAAACATTTCTATAGTCTGCTACTGCTTTATTGTTTCATTTGAATCCTTATCGTGTCACAGAACAAATTACTAGGAGGACGAGATCGTTGTCTCACTGTTGCAGGGTATTTCTGCCAGAGCGTTTATTAACTCCCTCATGGATCCAAAGGCAGATAACTAGGGGGGGAAAGAGCTTTATCTCTGCAAAAGTACAGACTGGGATGGCAAGCAAAGAAGTGCCTATCCATGTGTCTGGGGTAGAAGCACAGGTTTATCAAGCCCTTCTTCTAAGGGTGCATTTGCCAGAGAGCCTTGAGATTAACTATTCCTAAAGCAAATTATGGAGTATGAGATTAAGCAGCACTGATTTACCACTCAGTTGCTCTCCTGGACTTATTTGTTGCTCCTGCCTCAGATCCCCTTGCCCTTTCCTTTACTCTACTTTCAACCTGGACTTCACCCACTAAATAAAGTCTACAAGTCTGAGTTTCCAGCTTATTTTGTCTGGTTTCCCCTGTAATCAAGTACTTGAAAACAGCATGCTCCAAAAATCAGTATAACTTCCTTCTCTCCTTTTCCTGGTCTGAAACAGGTGGCACAAACTTCTGAAACGTTTGGGGAAGCAGGGCCAGCAGTGGCCACAAAGCCCACGGAGTCTTTTTGGCACAGAGCAGCCTTGCAAAGTCCTGCCTCGGTCCCACTTCCCATGGGACAGAGGCTGCACTGCTTAAAGCCCCCAGAACACCTGGGATGGAGGAGGAACTGGCAGCTGTGGGGCAAGAGGCATTACAGCTCCAAATGGCTTCTTCAGACAGCTGCCAGATGGGAGAACTTGGAGCAACCACATAGCCCCATTCAAAAGTGGCCGTAGCTCTCCACAATTACATTCCTGCAAACCACAGGTCTTAGGAAGATGACCGAGACCAGAAGCTCTATGAGTTTCCACTCAGCATCAACCAGTTTGGGTTTCACAGAAAGTTTTTTCCTCTTTTTTCTAGCAGCCTCCCAGAAGATCTGCCAAGATTTAGTGGCAGAGGGGGATGTATCCTGGGGAGAGGGGTGTTTGAGATAAGAGCAAAGATTTGTGCAGCTTTTTTTACTCAAATCTTTGCCTACACAATCAGTAGCCAGGGGATAATTTATTGACAAAATTTGTGGCAGATCAGACAAGGTGTTTGTGAGATATGGGACTTTGAAAAATGAGGTGCAATTCAGCCTTTGAAATATTCCTCTAACAATTTATCGTACAGCCATATCTCAAAACCCACTTGGCCTAGAAACTTCAAGTTTGTTTTATTCAAGAGTCCTTGGCTAGATTCAGTGCGCAGGAATACTTCAAGATAAGGTCAAAGTCTTATTTACTACAGGCTTCCTCCATCTTAATTTTTTTTGCTTTCTTTAGGCCATCAGATGTTCCTTAAGTCTGGAAAAAGACTAAGTCACGCTTTTCCAGGACTTTGGCAGGGGTTGGTTGCTGACTGGGGACACAGACACTCTAGCAGTGCTCAATTAGCTCAACTTGCAGAAGATTAATACTTGCACCCCATCGGGTCACTGGGATCTGCACAGACTGGCACTTGATTCACTCTTGCTGGGGTAGAGACACAGAACCAGTCTGTGCTGGTAAACAACAGGAGCCAAAAATCACTCACATTCAGAGAGCGCTTGCACCAGCCCAAGCAGCAGCCTCCCCATACATGGGTAGTGGAGATGCCCTGTACAACCAGGAGAGGAGATTTCCAGACAAATCTCACACCATTTTAAGACAAAGAGTAAGAAAAGCCCTTGAGCCCAAAATTTTCCCCAGAAAGTTAGGACTAGACAATCTGTGAGGTTCCTTCCAACCTGATATTCTAGGGCTTGTCACAAGTCAAGGTTTTCACATCCTCAAACACCCAACTCCAGCTTATCTTGAAAGCATCCCAGATCTCCACAGCAGTAAGTCTGCTACAGGAAGTGTTTGGAGATCTTTGCTAACTGGTTGCACTGCCTAGGAAGGCAAATTCACGAGAGTAAACAGAGCATCCGTTCAGCTTTGTGATTACATGGTGGGACAGGTTTCACCCAGAGCAGGACAGGAAGCTGAGAGCAGGGCTTCTGCAGTTTCTGAAGTTTCATTTCACTGCAGCTATTTTTAGAAGAACAAAAATAGAAAACTGCTGAAAGCACAACTTCACTTCAGGTTCATGGAAGTTCATTTAGTTCATTACAGTCTTTTGAGAAAAAGGAAAAATAGAAGGCTCAGAAACTCCACAGTTTTCTCCCCTCACAGCAGGGCATCTCCACCAAGTTTCTAACATTAGACAGACACCTTATCTGAGCTCACCTCTTGGCGTCATCACTGGTATCTGACAGCTAAAAGGCATCCAAACTCCTGGAATCAAGGCAGCAAAAGGAGAGGGACAACAGCCAGCCCTTCCCCAGCACATCAGAGGACATCACCCCACTTTCCCACCCAATGCTTTGGCTGAAAGCAAAGGCTTCATGTCCCTCACCACCATTACTAGCCCACCCCCAAGCCACCTTATCACCCTGTGCTTTGTAATTCCCATGAGCAGTCTGTTGTCTGCCTCACCTGCCCCTCATCATCCCTGCCCTGCACCAGCACAGACTGCAATTTGCCATCTGTGGCAGAGCGATTCTATGTCTTTTGACCTTACAAGTCAATAATCAGGTAGGCTTTTCACCTGGCAGCTACCTTGACAGGCAAATTGATGTTGCAAATGCAAAAACAACAAACCCAGCAAAGGGGAGGAGAAGGGAGCAAAAGGGGTCAGGAATGATGAACGCTTTCGCCCCAGGTGAGGGTTGCAGACTGGCAGCAGCAGTGAGGGACTCACCCAGGGTTGCAGAGCAATGACTTGGGCATTAGCCAGCACCCTGGCATTGTTTGCATCCATAATGTGTAATTAACCCCTTGGAGCCAACGAGTCTGCCAGTGTCATTGTTGGGGCTGGTGTCAGAGGCACGTTGCAGTGGGAATTCCTCAGAGCCCACCATCAAAGGTTTAATCACATGCAATTTATGCCTTCGCTGTGTATCACATATTGGAGCTAGCTGGAACCTCTCCTGTTATCATGCACCAACATGCAACTGATCTGTGTAATCTCCAGCGGAGTGCTCTGTCTCACAAGCGCCCTTTACCCATAGGGGAAAAAAAAAGCAGTAAGAAGGTATTTTTAAACAGTCTAGACTATAAATTGAACAGGAGGAGGCTGAGGTTTAAAGAGGTGAATGGAGCTCCTTTAATATGGGACAGCACAGACACACACCTTCAACTCTTGTGTCCGTTCCAGAGCACCTGGAGGGAAACCTGAACACAGAGGTTTGACTTTCCTGAGCTCTGAAATGCTTCTGGTCAATTCTGCTATCCATTGCTGCTCCCAGATGCTATTTCCGCAAAGTGCAATACACACATTGTGCCCCCAGGTTAGGTAACAACAGAGAAACATTTAGCCAGGTGAATGTTCCATACAGGCAGGTTGCCCAGGGGAACCTGCTGGCACACAGGTTTTACCGTGATGGTGCTAGCTCAAAGAAACTGTGTGCTAGCTCAAAGAAACTCCAGCGCGTTGTTGTCTGCTAATTTAGCAGTGCTGTCTGAGCACACTTTCTTGCATAACCCAACAACTGTGAGCTCACCCCTTCAGATGCTGCACATCTGCCCCGAGTACATCCCCCAGACCTCCACCTGTGCCGCCTTGGGCAGAACTTGGCTTTTGTTGGTCGGTTCCTTGACAATTTTTTCCCTCTACAGTGTGTTGAGTGGGTAGATGGAAACTTCAGGGGTCTGCAGACAGGACAAGTTTCTTCTCTTCTGGCTCCAGCACTGGTCCTGTGCAGGTGCATCCCCATGCACAAGGCTGATGGGGAAGTTGTAAGATTAGCCCAAACTCCTCTGTGTTTGAAGAAATAACAAATTCCAGCCATCTGGGGACACCACTCTCTGGCTCATTTTGCACTGGTGTTAGAGGTGTACTTCCAAAAGATGAGACAAACACCCAAAAGAAACCAAGGAGCCGAGGTTCCAACACAATCAGCTCCGTCACAAGACCGGGATTTAAATCTTGCAGAAAATCCCATGACACTCACAGTCTGCTTAGCAGAGAGCTGGGGGAAACGGGAGTATCTTTAGTTCTGAACTCAAAAGTTAATCACTCAAAGTACCTTATGGGTTTAAAACAGTCTCCTGAGACACCTGCACGCGGGACAGGGGCTGGTCTGGACCCCCACCTGACCCACAGGAAGCAGGCAGACATGGGAGGAGAAGCGCTCTATGGTGTTAGAGAGGAGGAATAAGACAGTTACGTGACAATTAAACCTTAAATCACTGGCAGTGTGTAGCAGAAGTGGAGACTGAATTTAGACCTCATAAACTGTCAGCCAAGATTGCTGGTAAAAAGCTGGCATGTGGTGCCAGAGAAAAGCACAGAGAAGTCACTCAGAAGTCACAGTGTTTGTTCGAAACGACAGGACGGCTCCCACACAGAGAGGATTTACTGACACTTGTTCTGCAGCAAATGCTGAGCGGGGAGTTTATCTTCGCTGTAGTGATGCGACTGGAGGAATGGGACTGTGTTATCTTCATTCAGGCCTTGGAGTGACACAGTACCTCCTCAAGCAACAACTGCAAGAGATAGCAGCATCACATGGTGTAACATCTGCTGTGGGAAACGTCTTCTCTGGGGATGACTCAGCTCTTCTCCTTCCCAGTCTGCAGAGGAATAAGGAAAACATTTCAGATTAGACTTTTTAATGTTAATATGGTGAGAAAACGCCAACACACCATGAATTATTTCCCATCATGTGCTTGTCCTGGGCAGCTGAAGGGGAATGCTCTGCTCTGGAGGCCCTTTAGCGTGGGTTGGACACATGCCCATCAGGAAAGGTCTGGGTATAAAATTACACCGTCTCAGAAGAAGGGGACAGACTAAAGGACCTCTCCAGGCTCCTTCCAGCCTCACAGAGTCACAGAATTACTCTGGTTGGAAAAGACCCCGGGGATCATCGAGTCCAGCCATCTGCCCTACCTTACAAGTTCACCCCTAAACCATATCCCTCAACACCTCATTCAAACGATCTTTAAACACATCCAGGGACGGTAACTCAACCACCTCTGCGGGAAGCCTATTCCAGTGCCTGACCACCCTTTCTGGGAAAAAAACTTTCCTAACCTCAGAGTTCAACAAAAGGATCTTAATAGAAAGATGGAAGAACAAGTCCATCACAACCATCACCAAAAGAGCAGCAAGGAAGAGACTACTCTGGGGAGCTGGGTACAAGCCCTGATGTTGATTCATTTTGGGTGGATATCAGGATAGCAAGAACAAATTCTGCACAGAAAGAGAGGTGAAGCACTGGAACAGGCTGCCCAGGGAGGGGGTGGAGGCTCTGTCCCTGAAGGGGTTCAAAAACAAGGATAGACGTGGTGTTTCAGGAGATGTTTTAGTGGCTGGGGGTTGTAGGGCGGCTGGTTGGACTTTATGATCTTGAGAGTTTTTTCTAACCTTGATGAATCTGGACGTCTGTTCTTATTTAAAAGTAGAAAACAACATTCAGTGCTGGGCTAGACACGAGCATCCCAAATGTGAAGATTTGCAAGTCACTCTTCCAGCCTCTGTCCTATCCCATCTGCAGGGCTGACAGCGATTGCCCTGGTGTGGGGAGCACTGAAGGGATCGTCCCTCAGACAGATCCTGAGGAAAGAAAACTGCTGTGCCCTTAAGCCCCGCTGGAGTTTTGGCAGCCAGACTAAAGGTGTCTTGAAACTGTGGAAAACCATCAATAGTGTTGAATGCTTGTGGTTAACAACGAAAAAAAAGAGAGTTGCCAAGAATCCAGCCAAACAGGCATTTCGCTCAGCTCCCACTCGGAATCCACCTCACACGTCCCTCCTGTAGGGCTGTGCTTCGTATCTTTATATCTCGTATAACCACCTCGTTTCTTCCTGCAGGGTTGTGCTGCGGATGTCTGCGCCCTGCTGCCAGGGCATTTGCCCTGGTGGGTGGGAAGGAATGATGTGCTCATTGCTCCACAGCACAGACTCTCACGGCAGAGGAAGCAGAGGTCATGGAGACATCATTCGCTGCTACTAACCCCCGTCTGTGCTTTCACGCTGGAAGGTGGGGTTCGAGCAAATAGCATCCAAAACGTGCTGGATTTACATCAAAAAACCCAACTCCAGAGGCCAAACCGCTTGATGCAATCAGGCAACAGCTGTAAAAGGAGAAGCAGCAGAGGACTGGAATGCCATTCATCTCAGTGGGGCTGTAAGCGGAGCCAGCTGCTGCGTAGAGGTGGTCTGCAGGGTTTTGTGAGGACCAGCCCACCTCCAGAATTTTATCCACCGCAGCTTGGATTCCAGCCTCAGCTCTTGCCTTCTGCTCTGCAGCCAAGTGTGGAGTTCATAGTCTCCTGCCTAGGATGGCCAGAAGGTGGGATGTTGACATGAGTGCAGCCGTGGCCGCTCCTCCCCTGTCTTCCCGTGCATCCAACACCCCGCTCACTGCAGACGTGTCCTCCCCACCCAACCGCGCCTTGACCTCAGAGCAGTGGGAAGCACCAGGGTCTGCCAAACCCATGTTCAATACCAGAAGGACTGTCTGGTGAGATGTTTTTCAAAGCTGGGTGAATTTTCACCCATTCATTACTGGCGTGAGTAAAAGCAATTTAAAACATTGCAATCGCTTCAGACATCAAAGGATTCTTCTTCAGCGGAGTGTTCACTTGCTTTCCCCATGGTATTAGGAATGGTCTGATCTTCTGACCCGATGTCTCCCTCACACTGCACTTCAGTTCTCTTTCTAAACCTGGCAATTTAGGCTATTCCAGCAAAGATGAAACCTCAGCTCATCCCTGTCCTAGATGTAGTTAATTGCCTCTGAGAAGCAGCAGCTCCACCAAGAGAGAAAAAGACGGAGCCTATAAGTTACAAAAGCCCTTATTCTGATTTTTGCAGACTTCTCACATATCCCTTTTCCACTGCTTTGAACAGCTACTGTCACATCAAAGTTCACAACATCAAAGTTCATAACAGAGCTATCCACCCAGGAGCTAATAACACCCTGGTTCTCTCACAACCAGGAAGTCATCTGGGCCTTAACCTCTCTGTTCTGGGATCCAGGGCAACAGCCTGCTCTTCCCGGATCATTCCTGGCTTGTCCAAGCTGCCTCCCTTCACGGGGAGAAAGGCCACCGATAGCCAAAGAGGCGCAAGATGAAACCAGTCCCTGAACTCGGAAGAGGGCAGAGGCGCCGTGTTTGGCTCGGGATGAGCACCACTGCAGCAGCCTCGACTGCTTTGGTTTCCGTTGCCAGCCCCACAGACTCACACGCCCAGAAATCAAACATTCCTCCGCACCCCGGGAGGGATTGTGACAGAGCACACGCGGGTCTGTGGGCGTGTGTCGCCATCTCCCTTAAGCCGATTCTGTCGGTATCCATCTCCCAAGAAGTCGCCGTGCCTTCTCGAGCTGCCTCTTAATTAGCACGAGCTGCGCTGCACCCCGGCTTTTTCATAGGCAAAACAGATTTCTTTACAGCTGCCTGATGTCACTAAGTGCTCTACGAGATGAACCTCAGCCTTGCATATGTTCAGCTTAGGAAGCGTAGCTTAGATCTGAAGTGTCTGTCATGCAGAAGGAGACCTGATAGAGAGACAGTACTTTTCCATCACGTTCTGGCTGCTTCCGAAACGTGAATGCAATGTGCAGACCTTCAGCTGAGCCGAGCACCTCCGAGGAAAGGGTATGGAAGCTATTAAAGTTTAAAATGCAATCATGTGCGTGAGAGAGAGGTCAGTCCTTCACATCACCTGGAGTTCGAGCAAAAGAAGAAAAAGGTAAAGTATTTCAGCTGATTAGAATAGGTCGATGGAAAAGGAATTGAAAACTGAGGAGGTGGGGGAGAGATCCCAAAGCAACTTAGATTGCAGTGAATGCCACCAGGTGTCCACATTATGCCCAGTGCAAGGAGACGGGCAGCCCAGTCATGACACAGGGACCACTGTCCCATCACTTACCCGTCATGGTCTCAGCTCACCCAGAGATGCTGGGTGAGGGCAGGGCAGGGTTAAACAACAGCTTTGCACAGGTTTGCACAGAGCTAAGGTTTTTTTCATTAGCATTAGCATTTTGAGGTGAAAAACACAGGACAAAAAGCAGCTCGCATGCAGATAGCTGGTCAAGGGGCAACATGTGTCCTTCCCCTGTGCAGAGCTGCCTGCACAGGGCAGAGATGCCCATCTCTGGGCATCCCAGCTCCCACCCTTCCCACATCACATCCCCGCTACACCTTCACCTTGAGCTGCCATGGGAGAAAAGGCTAAAATGGGAGAGGGATGGAGGCTACACTCGGGAGTTGGATTTTTTTAACTCTCAATGTACTCAGCTGAACCGTGTGTGTCCCTCACCAAAGGCAATGAAAACGCACGGGAGTGGAAGGATGAAATCCAGCTCCCAGCTATTGCAGATGTTCAGCTCAGAAGAAACAACCTTCTGTATGAATACAAGCAGGACAAATAGTGACAGAGGTGAAGGGTAGCCTGACCCCGTGCCCCATCATGCCCATCCTCAACCTCCACCTCCACCAAACTTTTCCCCAAAGATAGGAATGTTATTTTTTTTAGCAGCCAAACTCCAGAGAAATGGAACAAAATGGTGAACTGTGACTCCAGCAGCATAAAGATCTACGTGTATTTCTCATAAAATGATTCATTCTTAACCAGGGTCTCTGTCAAGCTCCAGTGTTGGTTGAGACTTGTAGAAGCAATGATTTATAAATTATGAACAGCAGCAAACAAACAGCCTTTTCGGCATCTGCTGCTGCTTGTGAAAGAAATGTATGCAAAGCCCTAGGAACCTCAACCAAAGCAACTTGCAGGTATGGGTTTCCCCATCAATCAGAGTGACCAGCACCTCTAACCACAGCTCAGAGCAGCAGAAAACAAATGCTTCCAACAAGCTGCTCTCTATTTGCTCTGGTGACTAACAGCTCAGGGGAGAAAAAAATCACAAGCAATTTATGAGTGGGGAAAAAGAAGGTATCTCTTGAATATTATTCATTGCAAATTATTCATGCTCCTTTTCATGCAAGGAGGCTGTCCATTCATCAACATTTTTGCTCCATCCAGGGCTGGGAAACAAGCTGTTACTCATTTTTATTTTCTCATATTGCACTCAAGGTATAATGTATAAGGAAATCATATTGCGCTGGTACCCAGGCAAGGGACGGCATCACAAAGAAGCCAGGCTGCAAGCAGCAGAGACATGGGGCTGCCAGCTGCTCTCCTGGAGGTAAAGTTACAGCTATTGCCAATGCAATGGGCAAAATTTAGGCTTCAGCTTGCACCCCTGCTTCCTGCCCTGTGACTGGTAGTCAGGAGAAAGCAGGGTGCAAGCAGTGGAATCCCAACATCATCTGTGTCCCTCCAGCACCCCAAACCAGTGCAGAGGGTCCCAGCACCCCAGGAATCCACCTTGCACCCAGCGCATGGCTCAAAGGTCAAGAGCACGAAGCCTCCCCTCTCCAGACCCTCAGCCCTGCCTTTGGGGAGAAGAGCAGTGACATGTTGGGAAGGGCTGCGTTTTGCCCTGGGTGATCCAAAGCCCCTTGGCCCTGCTGTGCAAGGGGAGCAGCAGGCAGCGTGAGCGGAGCAGGCACATGCACATGCACATGCACCTGCACACGGATTGAGTCATTGCATGTGGCAGGTACCAGACGGGTCTTCACATGCATAATTATCCGATCTGCAGTTGTGATAATTGCCTGGGCGAATCCGGCACGCAGGCGGGTGTGATCCTGGGCTTGTTAGACTGCTGATACGGAAAAAAAGAGGCAAAAGCAGTCAGACGTGCTTACGCATTCCTGTTTTGTTGTTTCTTCTCTTTCATTGATTAAAATGTGAGAGTGAATTCAGCTTTAATGAACGTCAAGGACTCTCTTGCTGGAAGGAAAACTAGTTCAGGCGGTGTTCGGCAAACTTTCCACGTGGGGCTGTGCCAAGGCAGTGTCTTGGACTTGCCAAGCTCCATCCCCAGCCAGCAACACCGGTGGGCCAGGGCACACGGGACAAGGATGTTCCCACATCCGAGTGAAGTTGACATCCCCAAGAGGAAAATGAGCCAACGTGGACTTGCATGAAGGCTCCTGGGTTGCATCAGGAGAAGTGTGGCCAGCAGGTCGAGGGAGGTGATTCTCACCCTCTATTCACTCTGGTGAGACCCCACCTGGAGTACTGCGTCCAGTGCTGGAGCCCTTATTACAAGAAAGGTGTGGAGATGCTGGACTGTGTGCAGAGGAGGGCCACGAGGATGATCAGAGGGCTGGAGCACCTCTCCTATGAGGACAGACTGAGAGAATTGGG
>JAOXOE010000776.1:2521873-2571116 GCA_028565055.1 Phoeniculus purpureus | reverse complement strand
ACTTGGTCTAGGTGATCCTGCTGTGGCAGGGGGATTGGACTAGATGATCTTTGGAGGTCCCTTCCAATCCCTAATGTGCTGTGATTCTCTGATACTCTTTACAAAGGGCTTCAGTGACTCTCCCGCCTACAGACACAGGAAGGAATGTGTCAGGCCAAGTAGTCACAGCGATATATAAGTGAAAGCAGCAGTCAGAAAGAATATCTGTCCTATTTTCTTTCATTTTTTTAAAGACAACTAGAGAATATTCATAATTCTTCAGATCAACTTCACAGCAACATTTTCAAGGTTTAAATGACTTCCAAAGAGCCAGGAGCCTTAATGAGCAGCATGGGGCCAAACTCAGTCTGGGTCTCAGAGGCATTTCAACATCCCTGCTCCCATGAGGGAGGAGATTGTTCAGATAATTCATTTCACCAACACACAAAGCAATATTGTCAGTACTCCTGTCTGGTTTATTGTCTCCTAAGGGATAATAGATGAAAGCAACCTGACCTTTTGTTAGTAAAATTCCACCTGGCCCCACATGATGTTACCCAACACTTCAGACCCCCCAAGCATCACACAAGTAGTGAGTGGTGGAGCCACATGGCAGTTGCCTGGTACAGCAAGGCACAAACAGCACAGCATTTACAGAAAGCATCAGGAGCACAAGGTTGAGGTTTATCCACAGTGTAAATCTTGCTGTTCTAGGGGATGGTGTTACATCAGGATCGTGCCCCTGCCATGCTATGCCAGTTTGGCCAGCGGTATTAGAAGTACAGAGAACACAGCCCTGCAGAGGCCATAAAAGAAAGCCAGTTGTGTAATAGCAACCCATTTCTTGCTCACTTTCGCTTAAGAACAAAATTAACTTTCAATTGATTAGGAATTAAAAGCATGACAGGGACTATAACCCAAACGCACTGCCGGATGGACAACGGACCTGAGCAGCAGAAGCTCCTGCCTACAACCTTTAAAGCCATTAACCCTGGCATGAATTTTTATTTAGTGTTAATTAGGGGACTGGCAGCAAAAATCAATGAATTAATTACATCTCGGATCCACTGGAAAGCGTAATGGAAATCAAAGAGAGCTAGATCATCCTGCACCCACAGAGGGAAGCTGTGGATGTCAGCTCTGGATGTCAGGGCTCCCTTTTTCTTTAAGGGCAAAGAAATACATTTCTAGGCAAAAAGAAACCACAATGAAGAGAACCCAACTGAAAAGAATAACCCAAGAAACCCAAAACCTGTACAACTTAATTTCTCCTACCTGGAAACACCAAAACCTTCCTTGGTTTGGCTCTGTCACAGAATCACCAGGGATTTGGAAGGGACCTCGAAAGATCATCTACTGCAATCCCCCCACCACAGCAGGATCACCTCGGGACAATCCTTGGCTCCTGCTGCCATTTTTTGCCTTCAGAGCTCTCTAATTGTGAGGATTTCTCACACCAGCCCTGCAAAGTTCACCCTACTCCCACCTGTTTGCAAAGCACCATCTACAGACTTCCCCACAGGACCTCTACAGAAGATCCAGAAAGTCGCCAAGTGAGATGTTTTTACAGGAAGGAGAAGGAGAAGGAGACAACAGCACAGCTCGCTGCCTGCCTGGCCGCACCTCCCGGAACACGCACATCTCTGCCATTTCATGGATTTCAGGAACGTTGCGTCCTGGGTTGGGGTTTGCTTTGACGTTCAGTGCCCAGGGTACAATGAGCTAACTAACGTTACTGACAGTGATTAGCGGGTGCTAATTGCAATAGGCTTTCTGTCACCTTACACAGCCCACATTAGTGTGGCCTGACAGACTCCTCTGGTTTTTAGAGCAGAGGGAGGGAGCTGAGGGGCTGGCGCTGCCAACAGAAGCAGGGCAAGCCACAGCACCAGAGAACACTTTGCCCGTCTCGCACTACAGGGGGATATTCATTTGGGCAGGACAATAACGTTCAGCCTTTGTGGTTTGAAGACCATCAGAAGGGGGTTGGTTAGCAGATGGAGAGAGGTTCTCCTCCCCCCTCTACTCTTCCCTGGTGAGACCGCATCTGGAGTATTGTGTCCAGTTCTGGGACCCACAGTTCAAGAAGGACACGGAGCTGCTGGAAGGTGTCCAGCAGAGAGCCATGAAGATGATGAAGGGAGTAGAACACTTCCTTTATGAGGAAAGGCTGAGGGAGCTGGGCCTCTTGAGCTTGGAGAAAAGGAGCCTCAAGGGTGACTTCATTAATGTTTATAAATATGTGAAGGGTGGGTGCCAGGAGGATGGAGCCAGGCTCTTCTCAATGTCACCTAGTGATAGGGCAAGGGGCAATGGGTGTAAGCTGGAACATAGGAGCTTCCACATCAATATAAGAAGGAACTTCATCACAGTGAGGGTGACAGAGCACTGGAACGGGCTGCCCAGGGGGGTTGTGGAGTCTCCTCCTTTGGAGGCATTTAAAACCCTCCTGGATGTGTTCCTGTGTGACTTGGTCTAGGTGATCCTGTTGTGTCAGGGGGATTGGACTAGATGATCTTTTGAGGCCCCTTCCAATCAACAGGAACAATCCCTGATGTTCTGTGATTCTGTGAAAAAGCAGTGAGTTAACACGTGTGTTTGTTTATGGTGGCTGTCAAAAGTCACCCAGGCAATGACAACCAACGTTCTGCACAGTACAAAAGCTGATGCGGCGAAAGAATTTCATTTTCCAGGATGTTTGAAAATAGCTGGTTCTAACGAGGTCTTGTGTGTCCTAATTCAAAGTATTTTGATGGAAGTTAATCAAGAGATCCTGCTGCTCTGACTGTAGTTCCCAGCCTGCCCACAGCGAGCTGCTCCCAGAACCGCTCACTCAGGGAGGACGAGGCAAAGGGGAGCATCACGCCAGCCTCCACCGGCAGCCCGAACACCCAGCCCATTCATCAGTGCCGCCGCAAAGAATAAATATTTATAAATCGTATGTCAGCTCTAATGTGATAAATTATCTCCAGTCATCACAGAGATGGTTCAAGATGTGTTAAGGCCGTTTTAAACATTTGGGTAAGAAAAAGTCTGAGAGGGAAGAGAGAAGGAAAAGAGTAAACACGAGTGTGACAAAATGGAAAGGACAAAACGCTTCCCGATTTGACTTTGCTCACTACTTCTTGCCCTGGGTTGGTGACGTGCAAGTAACCTGATGGAGTACATTAAAACTCTCTTGACTAACCCCAGTTTATTGTAAATATTACAGCAAATCCATTGTAAACAGCAGCAAGAGGCTTTTGGGAACCCATTAATCAAAATAAACTGCTCTGGAAAATGCCTCTGCTCAGCTTGTTTAACCAGCGCCGCAGCTCCACACTGCATAGCTGAATTCAAAATATACAATTTATTGCCTCGGATGTCTTTGCGCAGAGCTAGATCTAAATTCCTCTGGGTACTTTAACATACGGTTAATCAAAGCACAATGCCACCCCTATCATATTTACAATCTGGCAGGCAATTAGTCAATAATAAATAAAATGCATTGGAAAGACAAATTATATTACTGTGTATGTATCAATGAGCTTACAGGCTCAAAAGATTTATCAGTATCTCTGGAGAGAATAAATATTTATAAATGGATGTGTCACTCATAAAGTGATAAACTATCTCCAGTCATCACATAAAGAATGCAGATTTTCAAGTTGACGTACTTTATTATCTACCTAATCATTTTTCAAAAGGTGTTTTTCAACTTTATTAGCTGCACTTAACAACCGGAGGAACTTATTATCATCATCATTGAGCTGAGGTTGTACGGCAAAGCCCCGTGCACGATCTCCACTGCAGGTTGTACGGAAAGGATAAAGGATAAAGGGTTTTCTTCCTCCTTTGTTATCCTTCACCCCAAGTGAGTACTCACCATCCTGCGAGCCCTGTTTCTCTGAGTAGAACCACTTAAAAACATTTAACCCCCTAATCTTCCCCAAATAAAACCATTCAGAATGTTTACATTTCAAGAGACGTTTAAAGCCGACCTGGCCATGTTCCTGTGGGACTGGATCCAGGGGACCCTGCTGTGGCTGGGGGTGGGGGGGATTGCACTCGATGATCTCTCGGGGTCCCTTCCAATCCCTAACGTTCTGTGCTTCTGTGACGTGCCATCAACATGCAGATATTGGAAACCCATCAGAACACAAACCGCATTGATTAGTTCTTCCCTGGTTTCCTACTGAGAGGGAGCAGGATTTGAAACACCGACAAAACAAAACATAAACGAATCTTTCCCTACAATCCTCTTCTCACCATTTCCAAAAGCAGGCATCTTGCTTATACCTCATCTTGCTGAGTTAAATGAGTGACTTAGTGTCAGAGCTACGTGTGTGTTGTAAAGCCCACCCTTTTTTTTTCAAAAGTATTTAAGAAGAGGAGTGCTTTTCAGGAAAGTAGCTGGTGGCAGCAAAAGCGTGGCTGGAGTCATATTTGTGGTGACTGTTTACTCTCTGGCTGTATCTGTGCAGAACACTTAAACCAATACAGACGCATCCAGGCTTGGAAACGGTCACAGCACTAGCACAGAAGAGAGTAAGTCTTTTCTGCTTCCATCCTCACAAACAAATCATTAGCTAATGATTAACCCCGCTGCATTTATTTATAGAACTTGGATTTTCATTTCGTATTATGATATTTCATCTGATTCACTGCAACACTAGAGCGATCTATCCCAAAATATCCGCACTATTCTGAGACCTTTAATAGCCCAATAACTACGCTTTTTGCTTAAAAAAGGAGAAAACATGAACCAGGCACCAAAACTCTGGTGCGGACAGATGTTCCCATGTGCACCCGCTGCTGGGTTTCCCTGCCTCGGGGGATGGAGCTGTACTTGGCTTGCACATGGAAACTTGTGAGTAAGCAACTGGAAACTGGGTATCCCCCCCGTGCGCAAATCTGCCCTGCCAGTTAGACCTGATCAAATTTGAAACGCTCCCTTGAATGAAGTTTTTTAAATGCTGCTGTTGTTATCCCGCTCGTTTTACATTTGAGCTTGGCAGCAGATGCCGTTAGTGAGCGCTCAGTGTCAACAGTGCCACGACGCTGCTCTGAGAGATGTGTCAAGCACCACGGCGTGATCTTGTTGCATTTCAAATCAACCGCAGTAGCGCGGCTGTGCCAACTCCTTGCGTTAGATCCAGAGCGAAGCCAGCGATCGTGTCAGGTGCACGGAGCGTGTTTCGAGAGTAAACAAGCAACAAAGGAAAAGCCTTTCTTCTGCCGCTTCTTTTCTTTGCACCACGTCTTGTCACACACACATCAGTTGTTCAGGAAAAAGCCTTTCTCCTGCTCCGCTGTACCGAGCCGCCTGCCCTTGCAAGCAGAAAGCAGAGACGGGAGCGAGCTAAATGGCCCTAGACCCCTGGGAATCCTGTAAGACAGCCACTTACAAACTGGTTTTAACTTGTTTCTCATTCATTACCCTTCAAAGAAACTACTTTGGAGGCAGGAGAGGAATTCAGATAAATCACACCGATCTGGTTACCCAGGAAAACGGAAAAAAAAGAAGTGGTGTATTTTGTAAGAGCGTTGCCCAGGCCGTGGTAGGTACCAGACCTCCGCTTAAATGTGCCTTTATTTCCCGATGTAGTCACCGGGTTTTCTCTCTGCAAATCATTTCTCAATCTAAATCTTCAGCTTCTTGGAAACCACATGATTGATGGTCCTCAACACTCAGGCTCAGGATAATCTATTGCACTTTAGCTGCAGAGTTGCCCACTCAGCGTTATGGAGGGCTCTGGGTTACGCCGCTTGTTTTACAAGGTACAGATAGCTTTATATCCTTTGCAGCTGGAGTCGGGCTCTTTTTTCCTCTATGACTCAGGCTGGGGGAAAGAAATGCATTTCTTGAATTGAAAAACTCTCAGGATAACCTATTTTCATCTTGCTTATCAACATGAAAATATTTAGCAGAGAAACCCTGCAGTGTGTGTCCAGGATCACGGCTGTGGTAGAAACATCGGCACAAGAGCAGTTTGCCTGGGGCCAGTGGCAGGATCTGTATGAGACCCAGAATCACACCAACCCTCACCCATGGCACCACCATACTTCGATGGAGTGCTGGTAAGCTGCAGTTTCCAGTGAAGCAGCTAAAATGTCTGGAGCAAACCGTTCCCTACACACTGTTCTCTGCATTGCTGCCAGCTAAGACAACCCAGCTGTGTGTCTGGGGATGCAGCTGACCCTGCGGGTAACACCTCAACCCCTCACTCATCACAGCCTGCTGAGTTCTCCTACTCCATCACATCCACCATGACAAACATCCCTGTGATCCCCAACAACCAAGTGCTTTGGCATCCTCTCCCAAGCAGCAGCCTCGGCTCACAGTGGTGGTGCTCATGTAAGCAGAGGTTTAACAGGATTAGCATGGCTGGAACAGCACCACGTGGGACAATATTCCCCCATCAGTGGGCTGGAGAAGTGAACCAGCAAAGCCCAGGGTGTCCACAAACAGCATCACTGTCCCTAGCGAAGTCTCTTCCCCAGGCAAGTCCAGCCACCTTAAGAACTTCTGAACAAACCCACTCCGTTCTTCTTTCGTAACAGAGTGACGGAGACCATGCCCTCCTAACAGAACTTACACAACCAGGGTGTCATTACCTCAGCGACTGGAAAAACTGCCAGAGCGAGGTCATCCCACTCCTGGGGCCCTACCCAGCTTTTGCAGTACCTGTCTGAGTGCAGTGGAGGAGCTCACCCCGAGTTAAACCCAGCTGCCTTCCCCCGTGGCACACTGCCAGGCTCTGGCAGGCTCCCACATCGAACAGGCACTGCATGCCAGGGCCCGCCGCAGCAGCACAGGGGTTCCTGGGGCCAGCTTGCTCTCAGTCCACACGAGGAAGCAAGCACAGCCTTGTTTTATGTGTCTGGGATGAGGCTCCATGGCTGTCTAACCCAATGGAGGTGTTTCCTAGGGATGAGATTATATTTGAGGGCTTGCAATAAAACAAACTGCTGGAGGCAAAAATAACACAATAGGGAGTAGGAGCTCTTCCAGTAGGTCATTTAAAGTTAATTCCTCAAAAATAACAGTTTTCCTCCAACTGCTTCTCACCAAAAGAATTCTGTGAGTGACAAGCAACAAATCACCCAGGAACTTCGGTTAGAGCTGGGATTCCAGGAAAATCTGAGCACAAGCAATATCGGTTGAGCTCATCCATGACAGAGAAAGCTGCTTACACTGTGAAAGGGTAGGTGGTGTTTAGCAACGGGGATTTGAGCTTTCAAGGTAAAGATTGCTTGGCCAAAGATGGCTGTTGAATAAGCCAATGTCAAGACTGAGAAGGACATTTGAAGGAGTTGGTTCCTTGCAGCAGCAGGCACTGCAACCGGTGTTTTACTGCTAGTAGTTGGGCAAAACTTCAAACAGCTGGTGGATTGTTGGAACATTTTAAAACATTTATCTCAAGGTACTTTATTGCTTTCTTCAAAATAAATATACACGCGACACATTCCCCACTTTGAACATCTATCCCAAGGACCAATTTTTGTAGTTGGTGAGTTTCTTGTTCATCAAAGCAAAGTCTCTGTTCTCATGTCTCTACAGCAATAGAACTGGATTTTATGTCTTTTTTTTCTCGCAGCCTGGTGAACTGGCACCTCTTTACCAGGTGAACAAGTGCCTTCATATCTCATAAAGAAGCAGAGGGTGATCACAGCACCCTTGTATTATCACTGTGCTCACTCTCCCTCCTCGGGCTCAGCCCCTCAGCACAGCATCCCAGCTCAGCAGGTAACTGATGGGAGGGTTTCTAAAATGTGAGGTGAAAACTCCCATTGCTTGGTGCATGAGGAGTGTGTTCCAAAGGCTGCTATGACTTCTTCCCAGGCATCCTAAAAGCTATGGATAGATTCTGAAAGCTGCATTCTTGCATGTGGAGGGGTGAGCTGGTGACTGCACTGTCCAATTCCCTACAACAAAGGTCAGGAACAGAAAGATAAACATAAAAATTTCAGCTCACAATTTGTCTCCTCTTGTAAATGTCTTTGCTATCAGTTACTGCAGCCAAAACTTCTGCCTGCCCCCAAATCCTTCCTGTCCCTCCCTGCATTTGTCATTGCTGAGAACATAAATATCCTCTCCATCTCACAAGGTTATCTGCATCCTCCAAGCAGACCTAGATCCACAGACTGCTCATCCACCCCTAGATTTGCAGTGGTACTGGGTAACACCTTTTATGTCTCAGCCTACATCACTTTAACCGCAGTGAACCAACGCTAGGTACCAGATTGAGACACCCAAAGAAAAGGTGAAGCAACTCTCCAAGGGGCAGGGCACAGAGTCAAAAGCACACAGCTGCTGGGCACACTGGGACCAGCAGGGGCTACGCACTGCACACCACGCATCTTAACAGGCAGTTTAATTGAATTCATTATGAGAAGCCATCCCCACATTATGAACACCATACGGCACTCTGCAGCTGTGGCCGTAACTCAGCTTCATCAAAATCCTGCGGCGGCTGGGAAGGAGCAACGGCAACGGCACGGAACTTAGTCACGGAAAGTACTACAGGACGTGGCCACAGGCAAGCACGTACAGAGCCAAGAATGGAGCTGGGGGCTTCGATTGTCTTAATTTTAATGGCAGATGTCACGCCTCAGAAACAGAGCCTTCTGACTGCACATAAAGTAAGATCTGTCTATAAAAACCAGCAAACCGAAGCTCTGACAGTAGAAGGTCAGCGCTCTTATGCACCTCTGGGTGCCTGTAACATCAGAGACAGTTCCCAGACTGAACAAATGCGGATTTGATGTCACCACAAGGCCATATGCTCAGTGCCTCTTGTCTTCTCTTCTCCATCCTTCCCTCAGTTCTCAGAAAACGACTGTACACAGCATCAGACGCACGTTGGAAACAGCGAGGAGTGAGGCCTCACATTCCAAGTGTTTTAGTGTAGAGGCAGTTGTTCCCTTGGGATAAGGGAGGGGGGTCAAACCTTTATAAAGTGTACTTCATAAAATCGTCGTTGTCTGGAGTAACAGACCTCCTGCAGACTAGTGACAACGTGTGACATATTTCCACAGGCTTTGGTCTTAGCTGGGTTCTCCTCCATCTACATGCCCAGGCAGGGACCTTCTGAGGTCTTGAGGGACCAGGCCGTCCCCCCTATTCGCAGAGTTGAGCCCATGGCAGCTCTGGCTGGGTGCTGGAAGGGGCAGGTAGGTGAATGTTACACGATCCTTCATAAGGCAATGGCAGAACTTTCTCTTTTCCATCACACAGCAACTAAATGTTTGCATTGAGTTGAATAACTTGAATTAATATCTTATGTTTCCCCTCTTCTGTGCTCCATTGGACTCTAGGGACCTCCCCAGCATTAGGCACATTGCACACGCTCATCTGCTTAAACAAACTCCTGTTTCATCCACACCAGTTAAACCACACCGCAGGCTCTGACCAGAATTTGTCTCTCTTTGTCCCACAGTAAAATTCAGTGAGTCAAAGGATGAACCCCTGAAATTTCACCTGCACTGATAACGCCTCTTTCTTTACAGCCTTTTTCTTCTCCCAGTTTCAGAAGTGCAGTTGCTTCCAGTAGCTCTCTGCTGCCTCACGTTAGCTGAGGATCTCTTTAGGAGGCAACCGCAGCTCCTTGAAATCGAGAGGGGCCAGAACTGAAAAAATTCATAGTCGTGGCAGGGCTTAGATCTGAAGCTTTAGTATGAGCCTCTCTGAAGACTGAGAAAAGGAAATTTCACAGAATGGGTGTTACAGAAAAGAAAAAAAATATGTAATCTGTCTCATTTGATAACCAATTTGTCTCAGCCATGCTCTCACCCTCGCTTGTGAAATGAATGTTCTTTGGAGACAAATGTCAGGGAGCCAGGCTGGAGTGTGACAGCCATCGCCGGCACAGCCACTCAGTGTGTTTGCTCCATGAGCTTCAGATTTCCTGAACCTCTCGGCTGAAAAGCGTGGGTCTCTGTGACCGGAGACCAGGAGTGGTGAATTCAGCAGCTAACGAATGAGCCACAGGTGTGTTCTGAAAAGTTTTGTCAGATGGGGCCATTCATTGCGGATTACGTGCGCAACTGAAACTGTCTGAAACTTTCCAATGACTATTTGGTCCACAGCCTCACTACCTGGATCCAAAATACTCTAATATGGTTATCACTTACAGATACAACAGTGATCAACCCAACCTCGTCTTCTGTTCAGGTCTCATAGCTGAGCCTGAGACTCCTTAATCTCTAGGAACACCGACTCCTATTGCAAACTATAAAATTATCCGTTTGAGGCAAATCCTAAACCCCTCAGACACACAGGTACATCAGGAGAGGCTTCACTTACGTGGCTGTAAAACTCTCGCAGGACACGTAGAGTCTGCGGCTTACGAAGAAAAGAAAGCTGGAAAGAGGAAGCAAATTCAGCGCACAAGATCGCAAGTCTAGACTTGGTCTGGGTGATCCTGCTGTGGCAGGGGGATTGGACAAGACGATCTTTCACAGTCCCTCCCAATCCCTAATGATTCCATGATTCTATGATTCTACGTGACAATCTTGCCTTCTGACTTCAGAATGATGTTTAACATCATAATGCCAAGCAACATCACGTATGTGCCCATATGTGTAGAACTTGCTGGTATTTCCATCACACCAAGGTTTCAATTTAGCTTTCTTGCTCATGCCACCTGCTGCTCACACAGCACACGGGGGAGATGTCCCCTCTGCTGGGGACTCACAGCTCCAGACAAAAAAGCCCTGAGACAAGCAGCTCCCAGCAAAGAAATGCCGACAGAGTGCCAGGTGATTTCAGAGACCCCTCCACCCAAGTGCAGGCTTCATCTGTCCATTTGTTTATAACAAACATTCCTACACAAGGCAGGTAGGACCTGCACGGGAATTTGCCAGGTTTACACACTTTGTTCTAAAATCTCTGCTGGAGTCCATAAGAAAGGGTTGAACTGCTCATCCATTCCTCCTTACTAAGTTTCTTGTATCTGGGAGTTACGATCCTACAAGACATTCTTTTCACATCCACACGCTTCAGGCCTGATGATGCATTTCTCCCAACAGAGGACACACTCTGGTGAGGAACCTGCTCAGCAGCACAAACACCACTGAACCAGACTGGGCACTGTGACCGGTGCCACAAAGGGACAAACCTCTGCCTATCCACTGATCTCTTACCTCATTCTCACCCTCGATAAGCATTCCTGTTCCAAAAGGCAAAAAAAGCAGCAGGGTCGGGGAATGCGGCTCCTTTTCTCAATTCCAAGAGCCCAGCACAGAATTTCCGAAGCAGCAAGCTCCGTGTGAATTGATGAGCAGGCAATAAACCTGTCTTCAGATAAGTAGAACAGTTTGCATACGCTGTTGTGCCTGCACCTGCCTGTTCAGCGAGTCATCACTCATTTCACAGCTCATTTAGCTGACTGTGGTCTGCAGGCTTTATCTTTTTAATTGGGCAAACAATACACACCTTGTCTTTGCACATAAAGTCCAGTGCTAACGTGCACGACTCCTACAAGTTGGTGCTTCGGCTTTTCTCGCTCAGCTCTTACTAACGCTGCACATTTAAGGTGGACGTGTGCTCTTTTTTGGCAGTTCCCTATCTGCAATGCAAATACAGAAATTGCTGCAAAGATTTTGATTCTGCCTGAGGCAAATCTTCAAAAGCCCATTAAAGTGTCCATTAAAGCCCAGGGGAGAGTCCCTTTGATTTCAAATGGCTTTGGATTGGGTGCAACAGCACTAAAAAGGCAAGAGAAGAGGTGCAAGCCCTCCCTCACTCCCGAGCAAAGAGTCTGATGCAGATAAAGAGCTGCAGAAATTCATCAGTTACCCTAATTCATGTGGTTTCTCTAGGAAATGACTCGGGTTTTTAAATCCGTGAGCAGTGCATTACATGGAGACCGGGTTTAGCATCTCCACAGAGGCCAGTGGGGTTATTCTAGTTTGTACCAGCCACAGCCTTGGCCTGAGGGAGAAGCTAATGTGAAGAGCAGATGAAACTGGCTGAGCAGAGCACGGTCTTCCAGCAGTTGTAGTCTCTCACCTCCGTCCTATACTTCGCATGGCTCACTACTGTTAAGGTTTCAAATCCCATCCCAAAAGGTTGGGTGGCAAGGATATGGGACACGTGCCTGGCCCATGACTGCAGGAGGATGCCAATGGCTGCACCATCTCTTGCCAACTGGCTCTGCTCAGCCAAGGTTCAGTCTGGGGGTTCTGCTTGGTGTGCTGAGACCCCAGCATCAGCACAAACATGACCAGACCTCAACTGGTGTCATAGGAAAGGATGAGCACCCATCACTGCAGCAGGTCAGGCCAACACAGTAGGAGAAAGCCACTGAAGAACGTCATCACCACCACCCTCCATGCACACACACACAGCAGCACCCCTCCACACACACACACACCCACAGAGCATCAGCCCTCCACACACACACACATACCAGCACCTCTCCATACACACACAAATATACCATCACCCCTCCACACACACACACTTTGCAGCATGATTAGCTTTTGGCGAAGACTCGCTGAATGTAGGGAGGGGGAAAGTGCTGTCTTTGTTCTAGGATGCAAATGAGCATCTTTTTTAGAAGCTGAGAAAGAGCCCCAACTAACAAAAATTGCGCATTGACTGAAATAAGCCAGGCTGCCTTTCAGATGTAGGCTTCAGACAGAAAACGAACCCTATCAGAGTGTCTGATTTGACGTGACTTGCAGCTGCAAGGCAAAGCGACTGTCCCATTTTTTCCCCCGAGGCAAACACTCAAGATTTTTCTTGATCTTATCTTTGTCTTTCTATAAGTCTTTGAAAACCATCTGTAGAGATTCATAAAGGGTATTTGTGTTTTAAGTAAACTGCAGAAGTGATCTATACCGAACAGATGGAAACAAATCAGAAAGCTTAACGGGATGCAGAAAAACAGCAACCCTTAGAAAAATACTAGATCTGAATGAGTAGGCAGGTTGTCTCCTATCTGTATTACATTCGGTGCTGTATCTTTCCCCTGGCTCTGTCTGCAGCCCACGTGTTCCTCTCGCACTGCTTTTCTGGCCTCCCTCACCGGCTGCAAAACACTTCCAGTCTGCATTTACTCTCCTGGATGAGCATCCCTTCCGCGGGAATTGTTCAGCTCCTTGGCAGAGCCCGAACACCCACCCGGAGCCCTTAGCGAGGCTCCCTCGGAAATAGATTGCGTTTGACAGCAAAGGGCTCTGATTTTTCACGGCTTGCCAAAACATTTCTGAGCAGATAAGGTGGGGGAGAAAAGTGCTACAAATCAATCTGGGGCTGCTCAGGGACTGTGAGCTTGTTTGTTTGTTCAGGATGATGGGGTTCTTTTCCTGACAAGATGATTTCAAAGAAGCACAAGACGGCTTCCTCAGTAGCGGCTTTCACAGAAGACACAATAAGGTGTAAAATGATGTGCGTTACTGGAGTGAGTGGGCGTTAATGGGACTTCCTGAGCCCGCTAGCAAAACCCACTGAGGCAAGAGAAAAATAACTTCACGAATTCTCCCCAGCGTTTCGGCTGCAGCCCTGCAGGTTCCCTCTTCTCCCCTTTAGTCAGGGCCCTGCGTGCGTGTCGTACGAAGGATGCTGTGACACAGCATGAGAAATCTGCCCTAGTTCGGGTCAGTCATTGCAACCCTGAGCAAAACCACGCTTGGCCACATCTTCACAGCAAAAGCAGTTTGTACATCGACACTGCTCTGGCTACAAAAAATTCCCCACGGTGGGTCTGCTGAGGCCAGTCCCTGCTGACACGAAGCGTAGGCTGCATCATCCCCCCGTACATTTACCAGTCTCCGTCATAAAACTGCTCAGGCCCCACACGCCCCCAAACACAGCACTGCTGCACAGCTGTTCCGTGCCCTCACTCCTCCAGCGGCAGTACTATCTGGTTTATTTCCAGTTTGCATTCTTTAATGTCCAGCCTGTACACCCCCCCCTCACCCCTTTCTTTTCTCACCAGTCCATAAGTGACCCAAGGCAAAGGTTAAGGTAAATCCCAGGTGGGAGGCTTGGGGAAGGAGAAAGCTGTTGGGAGTTACATCAAAGCACCCTTCTTGCTTTGTTTCTGTAGGGTGATACAAGGCAGAAGCTCAAGATAAATGT
The DNA here is from genome assembly GCA_028565055.1 of Phoeniculus purpureus. NCBI lineage: Eukaryota > Metazoa > Chordata > Aves > Bucerotiformes > Phoeniculidae > Phoeniculus > Phoeniculus purpureus. The sequence goes on along the minus strand of JAOXOE010000776.1, from coordinate 2,557,066 downwards.
CTGTTTCTGTTGAGCTGCTTAATTTACTGTGAAGCTAAAGCACAGGTTCTGCCTTAAGCACCTTGGGAGGAGGGGAGTTCTTGTTCTGCAGCCTGATGTGGTCCCCAGGATGGACACCAAGGACAGTCCTGTCCCATTAGGCTCAGCAGACATATTTAGGTTGGGGTCCCCAGACATGCAAAAAGGGCACAGGAAAGGAGTACTTCAGATGAAGAAGTGACAGAGGATGGTCCAACCTCACACCAACATTCCTTCCTAGAGATGAAATTCCAGCACTTAAAAACTGTGGACCTGAGATCAGTGCAGCTCCAGATGCATTCTGCTGCTCTCAAAGAGAATTCACCTTTGACTTTGCAAGATCTGAGCGGGACAGTGTCCAAAGATTCCCCTCTCAAGGCCAGAGACAAAGCTGGAGCAAATCCTTGATATCTCTCATCCTTTGCATGGGATCAGGGCCACATAGTTCGGGCATGAGCTGATGTGGGGATGGCGTGATCCATGGGCAACTGTGGTGGGAAAGGCCCTTCAGCTGACTATGTCTGCCCACCAGCCTCCAGGGAAATCCCCACCATAAGTTACACAACTTCTCACCAGCTGTCTTAGCCACCGTGCAAGGCAATGAAATATTTCTTCACATACTTCTGCTGCCCTCTGAACGTCTCACTGTCCTTCGCTCAGGGAACAGGCAAAGGCCAACTTCCACCCGTGTGCACCAGGTCACACACACAAGCCCATGTGTGGATGAAATCTGGGGCTCTGCCAGGCTGAACAAACCCTTTTAACCCCAACCTGGGGCTTAGCCCCCCCCCAAGCTCTGCCTCCTGGGCAAATAAGGAGGAAACCCATGCTGCAGCCCCAATGGATCTTTGGTATTTGGATCCATGAGAGCGCAGATTCCCAGTTCTGGCCACCTACCAGCCTAGAGAGCCTTGCATGCAAAAATAGAGGCAACGCTGCCATTGGTATTTTTAGAAAGGGAATACATATGTAAATTATTCCCCTGAAAATGTCTCTGTGCGTCAGACTCTCCCCTGATTCAGAGAACATCCCTTCTATCTTTTCCTCAAGTACATGCTGCATACAGCGAAGCTTAACATCCCAGGGAATCTGCTGGCAGAGAAGGTTGCTGCAAAAGTGATTCATCTATCACATCTTTCACAGCTTCGGTAAACTGGAACAGTGAGAATTTCTCTGCCCCCAGCCTTGGCTGCTCAGGAGCTCTCAGACTTCTCTCCCATTCACAGCTTCGTGTGAGTGCAGTGAAAGCGAGGAGTGCTGCTGGGCTCCTCATCTCGGCGCCCCCAGCCTCCCACCGTATGCTTTCTGCTGAGGGTGCCATCAGGGGCCAGACAGGCCCATCTGCTGGCAACACTGCCCCAGCCAGGGGCTCCAACACCGCAGACCAAGGCGGCTCTTTGCTGGGGCAGTGCAGGGCAGTGGGGGGCACCAGCAGCAGAGCAGTTCACTGATGATTCCTGTGTTGAGACCATCTCACCAACAAAGCCGAGTTTCTACCAGGGCTACCCAGCCCCAGGCAGAATAGACTGACACCCATGTCCAGTGCTGGGGAAATGGACCCTCCCAAGGTCCGTTTGATCAGAGTTTGAGGCACTCACAGAGGCACCAGTTTGAGGCACCGGTGTAACCTGTCCAAAAGCTCTCCAGTCCTGGAGGATAACCAGCAGCAGGAACCAGCAGGCATCTCCCCAGTGCTTGGAGAAGTAAACAGTACAGTCTACGACGTTATGTTCAATCACTGTCCAGAAGCTATTAGGAAGCTAATTAAAATTAATAGATCACTTAAGTATTCAGAGTTCATATCCCATTAATTCACAAGTGCAAGATACGAAAAGAAAGACAAAGGCTGAAGAAAAGGCCAAGGACGATATGGCAATGTTCCTTGGTGTGGATTTTACCCCCCTCCCCTTTCTTGTAACACAAAAGCCAAGTCTGTCTCCAGCTTATCTAGATTCATTTGTACAGATTAAATCCACGCTTCTTCGCCTTTGCATTCTGCTGTAAATGATTAGCCTAGGGTATCATTACACAGGGCTCTCTGCCAGCCAGAACACTCAGACCGGAGCCACAAAGATGGGGAACTACAGAGTGAAACCTGCTGCACAGGATGAGCCTGGCAGGCAGGACCCTTCTGCTTCCCTGCCCTCATGGGCACGCAGGGAGATGGTGCTGCACACGAGCAGAGATACACCCTCATCTCTGCAGGAGGCTGGTTCCAACTCCTGCTCCACCAGTGGGGAAAAAAGAACATTTTCCTGCTCACTGGCACTATTGGGAAGAGGGACTGCAGTAGCCAGGCAAGTGAGAACCCAACTGATTGACCTCCAAGAGCCCATCTGTGAGAGAGGAGCAGCAGCCTCCAAAGCCTTGGGCAGAACTTGTGTCCCCATGGAGAAATCCATCCCCAAACATATCCAGAAAGCCCAGCGTAGCAGGAATGAGTGGACTGCAAGAGAGTCAGCTCAGAGGTGAGAAATGGGATCAACACCTCAGGACCGTCCTGCGACTCGTAAGACTTATTATTTCTTTGTTGCAGAGACCCGTGTGCAATGGTTCAACCTGCGCCCAAGAGTGAAACACTCAAGTGGGTGTGATCCAGATTCCCACCTCTTGCCAAAGGTTTAATCCTGCTTTATCACTCGGAAATCCCATTCCTCACCCTAAAACCAGCCCTGCAGACTCCTCTAAAACCTTCGTCTCTCCCCAGAAGTGAGAATAACTCCTCTACAGGTAACCTGCTGAAGAAGATGTGTGTTTGTACCCCAAAAGCTCGAGGTCACAGTCCTGCATTTGGGAGCTGTTCCGATGAAGAAAATCTCACCCAAGGAAATGCGTTTCTTTGTCACATTCCAGACCAACACAAATTAATGTATCGGCATTAAAAGAGCATGAAAAATGGGGTTAATTACAGAAACTATGACCTTTACATAGAGCAGCTCAGGCGCAGGCTGCTGTCATACATCACGGTCCTACGCAGAGTCGCTCACTGACACAAAACAGCAAATAATAAATAATAAACAATAAACCCATCAACCTAAATTGAACCCTGTGTAACGCGTGCCTTACGAACCATAGACTAATTTGCCTAATCCATCACTTGTTAATCCTTCATCCCCGAGAAATGCACGCGAATTCGGCAACGGCGACACCCGACTCCACTCCCGCAGTGACTCGGGTACCGTCAGCCACAAGTCCATCCCACTTCAACAAACTCTGCCAAAGCTTTGCAGATTCCACATTTCAAAGGTGGACAAACTCTGCCGTTTATTTTCGTAAGTCCACAACCAGGTCTTTGTTTCGGTAACCGATGATACCCTTGTGCTACTCTTATGCCACACAATTACACCCAACTCAGCGCGCTGTTTGCACTGTATAAATAATGAATGCTAATAGCCCACGTTCAAGGAGCTGTAATCCACACCAGCAGGTTTATGTAATGAAGCTCACTGTATAAAAACTCTCACAACAGAGTGACGCCCCTGATAAAAGGGGGAAATTAAGAAGATTTTTGTTTTAAATGGATTTTACACTGAGGCTGTTTACAGCTGTAGGAGGGATAACACAGGAGAACTAGGGGGCTGTAGGTAGAGAAGATCCAGCAGAGGTGGATGTGTTGACCTTACTAGGAGCACTGGGAATTGGTGACTGTGGCTACTCGGTGCTAAATGGTCCCAGAAAAGAGTGACTGCTGGAGCTTAAGAGGAGGTAAAATCTCCCAAATTTTCCATGGGAGCCAGAAAATGCCAGACTGAACTGAGCTGAAGGCAAAGGAGCAACTGGTACCAAGTTCAGTCCTGGGAGAGCAGGCAGAAAGGAAAGTGGTTCCCAGCACTGCCCACCCTTGCTACTCAGACCTACCCAGCAGCAACTTCTCCCTGGTTCATAGTGACAAGTTCCCCAGCAGTGATACCTAAAATACTCATTAAAACCATTATTAGACACCAGAAGGATGTCTACTCCCACAGGAGACCTGGAAATCTGTGTCTGGTTTTAAAGAGCAAGCCAAGAAGCAAACAACTGAATCATTTTCCCCTCTTGAAACACATTACTCTAAAGTTAAGTTGTTTTCCAGTGTTACTGTCAAATCTAATTAATCCTTCCCTTGCTCACAACACTTGCATTTCTTTAATTGCCAACTGACATCACGAAGTTACAGTGCCAAAGCTCCCCAGAGAGCTGCAGTGGGACCCTGCAACCCTTTTCTCTGCAGAGGTAACCCCTCACGCTCACACTCAGCCACAGCATCACTGCCTCTCAATCCTCATCAAGCAGAGAGGTGCGAGTGTGCAGGGGGCTGGTGCATCCTTTCCAGACAGAGCGACAAGGAATGTTGCACCACAAGGGTGCCTGTTCTCACATCAAACCAACAAAAAGCCTCAAGAAGTGCTCCAGAAATGGCAGACACGGCAAGGACAGCAGCAGGGTCATGCCTTGCTGCCCTACTCGGCAGCCAAGAACAGTAACTGGCATTGATCCTCCTCCACCGCAGAAGTTCCCACCCCCAAGGGCTTCATGTAGTTTGAAGGAGAAGGCTCTCAAATGAACAAGGAGCATGGGATGGAGGATGGACAGCAGATAAACCCAGCCAAGGCAGGACCTCAGCGAGAGGGCAATACACTCCTAACCCAGACTCTGGGGTAGAATTAGAAAGTATTAACACGTTGGTGCATTATACATGCAGTAATGGCTGAAGGCTGAAAATCGTGGGCTAATGGAAGAACCCACCGCCGTCACCTGTGTCAGATGCATATTTAATGCCCTCCAAGGACAGCTGTGCCAAATGCTCAGCAGCCAGGAGCTCTCCCTTAAGAGCTACTGTCGTATGCTTGTGATCTCCTTCATAAATAGTCATTGGACGAAATGATTTATGGATTTGCTGAACTCAAACTTTCCTAGCCCTGTTCTTCCCCCTGCTCCTCCTGGAAGGCTAGGACAGGAGGGCAGCAGGGACAGAGACACAGCAGAGTTCCAAGAGCTTGGCTGAAGTCACTGTGTGCAGGTTTAAATTGTACATCTAGCCCTGCGAATGGCAGCGTGGACACCTGAATCTGGCACATGGGTGCCACATGGGGGACAGAGCAGCTTGCGGGGGACCCCAGGACCCTCCTTGTCTCCCTACGGCTGTGCCCACACCTGGCACCCACCCCAAGCGAGCTGCTCTTGTCCCATACAGCATCCTTCAGGCCCTGGCTCATGCCAGGCTGGCAAAATGTGTGCCAAGGCAGTTATGATTAAATTGGTATCGAGATACTAATCTCTTAAGCACCAGTCCATTTCCTCCAGCTGTGTCTTTGCTCAGAAGAGCCAGCATGAACATGACCTGATGCACTCAAGTGTTATAACATTATCGCTATATAAATAAATGTAATCTCATTTCAATTGCAACCTGATCTAGCTTTGAGGTCAGCCCTGCTTGGAGCAGGAGTCTGGACCTTTGGAGGTCACAAAGTCTGAATTTTTCTTTGATTCAGTGATTTTTTTTTTTCCTTGACAGAACTTTTTCATCTCTTTTAACAGCAGTAACCTAACTGCAAGCCAAAAGAAGAAAGTAGCTTGATAACAAGTACACCCCACTTTTAATTCAAGCTTATGGGGAGGTTTGTATGCTTGAAAGGTTGCAGTCCTGTAGCACAAGGCAGGCACCCAGTTCCAGTGCTGGGACAGCTGCTCCCACACACGCTGCTGTTTGATCTTACAGTGGTGTTCAGTCACCTTTCACAGCACGGAAGACTCAGTCTTAAAAATACCTGCCCAGACATATTATTTCTAGTTGCTAAAGCCCAATTGCAGTAATTTGCAGGTTGCCCTCCTCTTCCTGGGAGCACCAGCCAGCCCCCAGCAGTGTATTTATCTGTAGATTTCTATACTCTTTTCATAAAATAGGGACCAGGCCATTATTGCCATGCAGAAAGCCTCTTAGTACGAGACCCCAAGAACCGCCTTTCTCTTGCCCAGATCAGGGCTGTCCTCACACGCTGCCCAGCACCGGGTCCCCATGGTCCCATCTTCACTGCAGCACAAAGCAACCCCAGCTGCTGCGAGGATCAAGCCATGCTTGTGTCAGGCTTTGATGTTCCCAGGTGGAAGGAGCTTTAACAGTGCGGTGGAGTGTTGTTTTTACACAAGATTTATCAGTGCAGTTAACACACCGCCACAGAGCTGCTATCTGAGCATGCCCTGAATGCCAATAAGCTCACACAAGACAGGCTGCTGCCGCCGGTACATGCTAACGTTCACCTTCAAAGAGCTTTATAAACATTAGCTCGGCAGGTCTCACCTCCATCTCCCGAAGGAGAGCTCAGCTCCGTTTCGCAGGGAAGAGAGGGCGGCGCAGAGGTCACGGATGGGCTTTGCGATGGGCTTGGAGAGCAGGGATTCAAAAGGGATTTAAGTGTCTTATTTTCACACAGACATTTATATAGGGCTTACACATTGTACTGCCTGGAGGAGCCTCGTTCTGCAGCGTACGAGACTTTTGGTGGGTTAGGATATATTTTATCCCGAGCTGTGTGATTTTCTCAATATCCAGCAGGATGAGCTGCTCTGTAAAATAGAGTTCTCAAACAGCAGCTTTGTCAAATTTGAACAGAGGCACATCAAGGAATCCCCACTGATAGCTCAGCGAGATCAAACAGGAGGATGGAAAAAACACAAGAGGAAGCATTGGGGATCCTTTGGGGGGAAGCTATCAAAGCATCATAGGAAAATATAAAGCTTGATTTGGTATCAAGAGGTTATCCAGTCCAGCGTTCCTCAACCTTTAATAATCACTTAACTCCTTCATTTACAAGTCACATCCTCCCTTGAGCGCTGTTGGCACAACTGTCATACCTGAACACCCAACCAATGTTTGGAACAAAGCTAGAAGATATTTTTATGCCTTCTCCCATTTTCTTTTTTCAGTTCTAGCATGATTTATCTTCCCTTGGTTGTCTCGTGATCTGCCCTGTGATGTCCTTTGAACACTTCTGGCCTCACTTTTCCCAGACCACAGGTCACATCAAAGCCATCCGCACCTGCCCAAGACAAACTGCCATTCCCTTCAGCCACCTCCACCCCTTCCTCCAACAGCTCGCCCGGCCACCCAGGCTCAGGGCTCCCGTGGTTTGCCTGCCTCACCTTTCGGCTGCTGCTTACAGACCTGCTCTGGGGTTGTCTCATCACAAGCTGTGGAGAGCAGAGCATTGCCTAATGTACCTCTTACCAAACACGACTGGGTTCCTCCGAGCAGAGCTGGGATAAGTAAGTGTTACAAAAGCAGAGGGGTCTTACTAGGCTTGCAAAGACAGATTGTTCTGAGGTACCAGTCATCCCCAACCCTCTGTGGACAGCAGGTTTTACAGATCCAGCCATGCTGTCAAACAGAAAAGCCCAGCGATTCAAATAAATGTTGTGCTCCTAATCCTTGTGGCTTCCTACCCTGCCCAAATTTGTCTGTCTCCTTGCTGTAGGAAGGGCTTATCTTGGCCAGACAGAGAGACCACAGAACTTGTGCAGCTTCTGGCAAAGATCCTCCCCACCTCACCCAGAACCAGCCTGCACCCTGTCCTAAATCTCAGACCTACAAGACAACTGACCCATCAGAACAGAGGTTCCCGGGGGTGGCACCGAGTGCGTGTCTGTTTGCATTCAGGCAGACGGAAGCGAGCACTTCCCACACCTTTCCTACCCCTTCTCCTCAGAGCAAACCCAGCCCACCCAACTTCTCTCCTAACCGCAGGAACAGCGATTCTGTGCGGTTTGTGTATGTAACTAATGCACCGAGGTCTGCTTTTTGTTTAAATAGCTGTGAAAAGCGCTGTGTGTGTTTTACCCAGAGATATATTACACTTGATTAGGCGGTGCGCTGGAGCGCGAATGGTACAACAGGAGACGGACGTGCTTAACTAGCGGTTCCAGCCCGCGCTCTGGTATCGGGAGGTCAAGGGAAAGATTAACTATATCTGACTGCCGTGTCAAAACACTCAATTGCAGCATTTACAAACCCACAGAACTAGTTGCCTCCGTCGGCAGAGCAGATTTATTTTCATCCATGTGGCTCCGGCAAAGCGAACCAGGGCAGTTGCCAGCGCCAGGTTTGCTTTTGGCTCATTCCAGAGAGATCTGAAGGTTCAGATGGAGGTGCGTGCTTTTCAAAGCCTGGCTCTTATCTTCAGCCAAGACCTAAGTCTGAAGGGATCTATGGGGAAAGATGGTGGTTTTCAGTCACCTCTGCTTATAGGTAACCCCAAAGCCAGGAAGCAGCCTGCCTAAATGCTTCTAATAGAGAAGGAAAACCCCCATCTCCCTGCTCTTTGGTGGGTCTGACAGTCATAGTAACTTCTGGTTTATGCCCAAACTGCTTGGGAAAAAAGAGTCCTACTTTTTGGACATAAGGGACGCTTGGGCTTTATTGCTCTACAGACTTTTAGAACTGTCTTTGTGCAAAACAAACGGAAGGCAGCTTCCCAAAGGAGGGCTCCCATTATCAAAACCCAGCATCTTCTCAGGATGAAATGTTTTGAAGTCACAGTTAGATCGGGAGCTGTACATGGAGCTCCTGGGGTGCAAGTCCAGTCCTTTTCCTGTCAGTGCACATCTCCACTGGAAAGGCTGAGCGATACCCAGCGTGAGTGGACAACTGTAGCAGCAGCCACTGACAATCAGGATTGGGACAACTGAGACAATTTTAATTTTTAAATAAAAAAAACCCCAACCCCAGAGCTTCAGCTTTTCAACACTCATACATGACTAAAAGGCTTTGCTTCCTTTCTGCTCCCAAATTCAAGAGGACTTTCTTAGCATTCAACCTCACTTTTTTCCAACCTGTTGTCACCTTGAATTGCCCTCCTTTTCCTGCCAAATGCAGCGGCCACCACATAATGTGCACTGGCAGTGCACTCCTCTCTATTTCAAATACGATGTCAGCATCAAGGTCAGGGATGGAGATGTCACTGGGATTTGAAGGAAAATGTGCTGAATGCTCAGGGTCGGCTTCCTGAGAGCAGGGCTGTTCTCTGTCAAATACACAGCAGGAGCCTCAAGGAGCCACTGCTCCCCAGGCTCTGCAAAAGCAGCAACTTCAGCGTATTTCAGGCCTGTAACGATGAACTACTCCAGGTCCAAGATAGGACCAGTGCACCCAAGAGATACCAAACCTAGAAGAACTCATCCTGCAAAAGGGGATCCTGCTGTGGCAGGGGGATTGGACTGGATGGTCTTTTGAGGTCCCTCCCAATCCCTAGTGTTCTGTGATTATGTGAAACCCTCCTGAGTGTTTCTTAGCCTACTCCAGGACACCTGGACTCTATCAACTCAAACCATCCATTGGTCAAGGGCTCCTGCTCTGCATCTTGCTGCACAACACAGACGTGTCCATGTTACCCTGGCAGAAGCCAGCAGAAAGGACTTCTCCAGTCAAAATCAGAGGAATGTTTCTGGGTTGAGACCACGTGGATAAACCAGATGCTCCAGCACCCATAAGCGATGCTGCAGGGGGCAATTTTATTTTTAAACCGCACTTAGCAGCGTTCTGACTTGCAGGTTTCACTTTTTAATAGTAAACACATTTTGTAGGTGCCAGAGAACATTTCACAGCATTTCAGTAGAGTCCTTTTACCTTCACAGCCTGGGGGCACGAACACTGAAACAACAGCTGAAATGCAATTACTGAGGAATATTCTCAAGTGCATTTCCATAGGGAATTTGTTAGTCTGTTGGAACATGCAGAGTGGTTCTTCTTCACTTCTTGATGCTGTACCTCAGCCTCCTCGGTTGAAGATCTCTATCCCAAACGCATTGTCACTACCACAGAAAAGGAATCCACGTGACGGCTGCCTTCCCCAGGCGAGCAACCTGCCAGCATCTCCCAAGACTAATCCCTCACCCACGGTTCAACCAAAAACAACTTCCCAGACATCTACAGCACAATGCCTGCTACCATCCGAGCTTCTCATTGCCCAACCAGCTTGATGCATAAAGACATAACCAACCCAAGAGTATTTTTCCTTCAGCATCCTGTATATTGATTTAGCAAAGAGCTGACACAGATGTACAGTTCTAGAGACAAGCCGCAATACAATCCCTTCATCTGCTGTCACTCAAAATCACAAAAGCTGGCTGCTGCTACAAGGGGAGGAGTGGCCACCCTGCTCATTTTGGGGCTGTCAAACACATCAGCCCCCATTTTCATCCTCACTAGGGAGGTACCCCCAGACTGACACCACATGCACACTGTTTGTGGCACCATAGTACATCTAACCCTGTGCTCAGGACTCTCCTACCTGCTGGATACATACAGAGCCAGCCATCACATCCTTCCCTCCACCAAGGACAACTATGGTCTGAAGCAATCCAGGTGCCACAACCACAGTGGCACCAGCTGGGTCTGCCTCATGCCCCACTGATGGAAGCCCACACCTCCAACCCAAGGTCACCACCCAGTCAACCTTAGTCATAGACGGCAGGTTCAAAGCAAGGTGTGGTCTCCAAGGCAGGCAGTGTGAGAGCATCATCCACCACCTTCACAAGTCAGAATCGTTGCTTGTACCATTGGAAACGGGTCTATTTTCAGAAAGAGAAGACAAAGCGGGCAAAGTTTGGGTCAGAGTGACAAGGAGCATAATCAGAAAAGAGCACAGATGAACTGCCTGTGAGTTTTACAGATAATTCAGGGCAAATTAAAGCATCTGAAATCCTACTGAGAGCCACTGATTTAGAATTATGAAGTTAACTTGCAGCAATCATTTTCTATATGAAAGCAATTACAGATGGGTTAAAAGCTTCTGTTATTATAGATTGTGTATGGCTGCCACAGAGGGTTCAATCTCCCAGGATGAGATTTTAGCCTTCATGAAAAGCTACTGCATCCTGTATGCCAAATCTTGTTCACCCATCAGAAAGTCACTGAACATTAGCCATTTTATTAGCCAATGCAAATGCAGACACAGCCAGAGAGAGGTAGATAGGGAACATCCTGCTCGCCAATAAAGCACACGCACACACATCACCATGGTTCACTTCCCAAAGTAATCACCCAGGCTCAAACACACAGCTGCGATGGGTGGCACATTTCCAACCTCAATGTATCGGGAAGCAGAACCGTTGTTTGAAGTGGTCATCTCTTGAAGGGAGGGGGGGAGAAAGTCAAGGGAAAGCTTGTGAGAAACCTGCAAGGACAGGGCCATCCCCAGGAACAGCCTGGCAGCATCTGCAGAAAGGCCATCGGCCACGGGGACAGTAGTCTCCTCCGTCTGCTGCCCGGCTGCCACCGGGGCAGAGCCTGGACAGCACACGGTCATCATGGGTTTGCCCCATGGCAGAGCTCGACAGCCCAGCTCCTGGCTCAGCCCCACTAGCATGAGGGCAGCTTTGGGGTCTGGTGGCACATCCCCTTCTGAGGAAGACTATTAGTGTCTTCATTGCCCCCCAGGCTAGGAGCCAGAAGCCCCCCAGGATGCTGCCTGTCCTGCCTGCACCTAAGCCAGCCCCATTCTGCAGCAGGTTCACATAGCAACAGCTTGCAAATGCAACTGACGAAACCACTTACCAAAACAATCTATTATACTGAGCCTCTTCCTTCTCTTTATTCTTAATTGGGCTTTATTTCTTGTTTGGTGTTTTCTGTGCAGTTAAACGAGATGACAGACCTTTTGTTTCTGGAATGAAAATGAGATTTTGACTGCGATGTGCATGGCAATGAGCCGAGCGCGTGAGGGGACCTCCATCAATGTTCTCCCAGGGATGAGCACTGCAAGAGGGACTAGGGGAAACCAGCACGAGACCTGGTGGAAACCAAATATTCCCCCACAGCTGATCTGTCAGTAGGGCTGGTACTGCGAGTCTTTGTCCATCTCCCACTGCAAAGGCTGTGAGAGCAGGAGGGGTACAAAGTCACAGCCAGCCTGGCCTCAGCGCTGGCCCCTGCAGAGGCACCACAGGCATCATTACACTAATAGGGCAAGGAGGTCCTAGCTCCTCAGGGGCCAGGAGATTCAGCCCAAAGCTGTTGTGGCCAGTGTGGATCCATAACTGATGTTAGCTGTTATAGTAAATGAAGTCTCATAGCTAAGCGCAGAGGGTTACAGTAACAGCACAGAACTCAGCAGCACTGGAAAGGCAGTGGGAAGCAAGGCTTGCTGCATAATGCATGAGGGGAAAACCCATGGCATCGACAGCAACAGCTAAATGCTGGTTACAGAGAGGTTAAAGACACACTGGATTCAACAGAGCCCGAGCCCCAACAAAGTGACAGGGCAGCTTGTTCTTATTACAGTGAACCTCCACTCCACCCTGATGGGACCCCAGACCCTGTTCTTCTTGTTCACCCTGAGGGTGAGTGCAGAGATGTTTTGGCAGGAGGGCTGCGAGCCTGCACACAAGGACTCCTCAAAGATTTATCTGCAGCCTCTTCCTAATTCCATTAGTCATCTCTGTACACATCAGGCACAAGCAGCAGCACTCCTGGGTAAGTGAGGCTGAGGGTCCTCATGGTTTCTGCAGGGCTGTGCAGAAAGTCTATGGCAAAGCACAGCTCCAGGCAGCGCCCAGACCTCCCTCCTGCAGCCTTTGGACACCTTCAGGTGCTGGCTCCCTGCCTGGGCTCCTAGCTCAAAGGTGAAGGTAGCAAATAAGTGAAACACAAACCTTTGCATTTCTAGAAATCCAAACAAGCCGATTTGGATTCTGGGTTTATCTAGTCCCACCCTGTGAGCTCTGAAGAAAGAGACACCTTTACAGGAAAAGCCCCAAAGCTGGCCTTAAAAAAAAATATCGATAAATTATCACGGGGAAGCAAGGGGAGAACAAACTCAACCCTTTTCCCTGTCTCCAGGAAAGTTTCCCATGGTGTAGTCAACACAAGAAATTGCACCTATTTAGCACTATTGATCCAGCTTACTTCAGTAACAAACCACATTAAGTTAAAATCAATACCAGCCACTCTTAAACTGATTTAGGAGTGTCCACACAAAGGGGCTCACACCAATTTAGACAGATCTGTTTTGTAACCACTTCAGTTAAAACCTGTGATCTAGGGGCTGAGTGGTGCCCTGAGCAGCCCAAAGGCACTAATGTCCGGGGTTCAAAGGCATTAATTCCCAAGCCTCATTGATTTCCAACCATTTGGCTCCAAAGGGATAGGATGTGAGAGGTTAGGTGTCACTGGCCAGTGTCCATCTCTCCTGATAAAGCACACAGCCCTTCCTGGCTCCAAAAGCTGAAGAGCTAGAGAAAAACCCATAGACCTCGGGGTTATTTTAAGCAAAGTTTGAGCTGCAGAAATAAAATTCTAAAAAAAGACCAAACTGAAGATGCTGGAGACAAACAGATCAGAAAGCTAAGGTTTATTTCTCCCCCTGGAATATTTACTCCATGTGATGCATGCATTGCAGATAGCCTTGCCCACTATAAATCCACCAGCACTGCGCTTCACAGATCATTTTGCAGCAACATCCAAGTGTCCAAGGTTAGGAAACCTAACACAAGGAAGAGTCTGAGAGTGCTGTATATCACAGTAGCTCGGCTGTGTTTTGACACCTTTCGCTGGTTTAATATCTAAGGGTATGTACACACGTGCAGAAGAAGCTTGAGGTGAGCACTGAGAAGCAGAGCACAAATCTCACCTACACCATAACACCACAGGCAACTCTGAGCCAGGCTATAAATCTGCTTAACAAGAAGGAGAGAAGGAAGGATTCTTCACAAGGTTTTAATATTTAATCAAGAGCAAGCTCAGGGGTCTTCATCAGACACAAACCCTGGCTGCCAAGGAAAGACCACTAGACCATGTTCAGCGTTGTGCTTCCTGGTCAAGAGTCTGGCCCCCTGTGCCTCAGCCCCCAGAACACTGACACACCGTAAGAAAAATCAGTAGAGATCAGCTTAGGCTTGAGCTTCAGCAGGAAACTTGTGGTAGTTTGTTCAGAAATAGAAGGTTTTTGAAGCAAACTCTGATGGGCTGGAACAATGTGGTTGGACTTGATAATCTTCAAGGTCTCTTCCAACCAAAGAGATTCTGCAGTGCAGGCTTGTCTGTGGCAAAGCAGATATGAAGAAAGCATGTTCCCTCTGGAAAGGTCCAGTGGTGGCCAATAAGGCGGTGGTGATAAGAAAACAAAGTTTTTAGAAATTGGAAGAACTCCCATGAAGTTCTACCAAAACAATCACAATTTGCCTCTTCCAAAAGGCAGCAGGTAAAGCTCAGAGCCCACATGTTGCTCTTCCCATGTCATCTTGTAACACAAGAACCCTCTGGCTCCAGAGAAAGAAGATGGATGAGCAGAGTGCATGATCCTCCAGCACAAAAGGACGTCAAGAAAAGGACACCAGGAAATAAAGATCAAATCCCAACTTTATCTTCTTCAGATGAAGAGGAATGAAAGACCTAGTTTAAAAAAATAAAGCCCCAGCATCTTGCATTCAGGGCTCTTTTATAACTTGTGGGAAAAGGTGAACCAGGATAGGGCCAGTAATGTTGGTTTGGTTTAAAATCAGACCTTCAGATTTTATTTGTCTCTGGGTTCATGGCAGTCAGAGACATGGGGTGGTCTCTGGAGCACCAGCACCATGCCATGGGACCAGCAGAGGTTAGCTCCCACAGAGCCCTTTGATCACAGGAGCCTCATACCTCTTAGTCTCTAATCCCAGTTAACTTCTTTATCCTCCTGCTTCCTTTCTCCCCAGTCCTTCTCAGCAGCCACAGGCATCATTTCCCATCCCTACTCATTACCTTGGATCAGCCAACCCACTAAAAACCCTCTGAAAGGCAGGAAATGCCACACTTCATAGCTGCTCACCCACCTACGAAATATGCATCTTCATCTCCCAAACTGCCGCTGAAGCTGCCATTCAGAAGTGGTTTGGGGTTTAAATTTCAGGTTGTAGCTCTGCTTTGTGATATTCTGGATACACGGGAAAGAGTCTGAAATCATTTCCCCTGCTGTTAGCAGGTTATTTGTTGCACTGAAAGATTCAGGAGTCCCACTGACACTGCTGAAATAAAGACAGGGGTGTTTCTGAAACAGAAATAAACTTTCTTTTTTTGAAGTTTATTTATTTACTTCAAAGTCTCAGGCACTTAGATTTTGCCTCTGTTGTTCCATAAAAGTACAAGGAACAAGTTTTTCCCCCCACCCAAAGTAAATAAAGAAACCATAACTTTCCACACTTCGCTGCTGGCTGCAGAGCCTGCCTAAAGAGAGAGGGACAAATCCTGCCGAGACATCCTTCCTGGGTCTCCAAGAGTAATGGGCACTCAGGAGCCAAGCAGGATTCAGTACCTTTACCCCAAGCTCCAGGACAAAAGTACCACCCCTGTACACCATTATATCCCACATCAACCGCTTCCAGCATCGCCTCTCAGTGCAGAAACCCATCCCCACGCCGGGAGCAAACACACTTGGGCAGAGCAGCCGTTGCCTTCCCCCAGTGCTATGCTGCAGCCCTTATTTATCTGGCAAAACACTCACGATCCTGCTCACTCCAGAGACCAGCGGAGCTGGGAGAGCTGGCATCTGTCATCAGGTTTAATACTCCAGCTGAAAGACAGAGCCAAGGCTTTGTGAGCCGTAACGCGCGATGACAAATTTCGGATCAAGGACACTGACCACGTGGCCACGATTACCATCAGGGCTTTATTGGCAGGCAAAGCCAGCGAGTGGCTCGCACGGCCATTTAAGGCCTTCTCTGGTGCAGAGAAAGAAAGAAAATCCCATCTGGTAGGTGCTCTCATGCAGGCAAACACAGATTAAGAGACTTCCTCTAGCGAGCAGCTACTTCCCAGATCACCAAACCCAAACAAAAAGCCCCCACACCCTCATCCACACAAAGCCCACACTCGTAACAGCCTCTGCCCCTCTGGAGAGCGTTCCCACTGCCAAACGCTAACGCCAGCCGCACTGATTGCGGCCGCAGTGTGGGATTCACTCTGCTCTCTTCCATTCGAGCACGCTAAGGATGCTTCTGCAGTGCCAAGTGCACTTTGCAACAGGAAGACTTAAATCCAATTGCAAAATACGATGTGTGCAGTGGTGAGAGGTTCCTCAGTTTTCACTGTGCAACACATGTGGCAAGTCTTCTGCCACCCCGCTGAGCCCACTGAGGGCTAGTCTGGAAAAGCTGGGTATCCTCTGCACAGGCTGCTCCGTTTCTGCTCTCCCAGAGTCACAACTCAGCAGAGATGGGAGAAACCTGCAGCACTCAAAAACCACCTCTTCTAAGTCCAGCATCTGACCCACCTCTCCAGCCTTCACTGTTTTTACAGTCAGCCCTCAGTTCAGTTTGACTCTCAAAGCTCCACAAGCCAAGTAGGTTTCGCATTATCCCAGCAAAACTAACAGCAAGCGAAACAAAATAGAGATTGGGGTTTGTGGCTTCCAAAGAAGAGCTTAAGTGTCCATAGACCACATCCTCCCCATCCCTTCTGCTTTCAGATCGGAAGGAAATACACTGAAACTTTCCTGCAGGCTCCTTAAAAGCAAATTCTCACCCAGGGGCTCAGGCTCACTCAGGACTCTGCAGGGGCTGGTAACCCCCCATCATTGTTTTCCCTTTACCTGCTGTAGAGGTCTAATAGTCTCAGCTCTGTCCAATCACACAGCCTGAGCAACTGAATCTGTCTCTGGTCAGCTGGCCAGGAGGAAGAACAAGTCAAAGGCAAAGAGAAGAGACCATGTAGGGTTAAGGTGGATAGGAGAAGGAATTCCCAGTTAAGGTGGATAGGAGAAGGAATTCCCATGTCTGCCACAACCTGGCAACTCAGAATGGAAGCGCAGACAGAAAAGAGGCAGAGACTTTGCCCAGGGTCACAAATTCCATTACCCAACACCTTTGCTCTGCCTTGTTCTCACTCTCCCAGACCTGCTGGGCATCCTTAAGGATATTTGTTCACCATGCAAAGGGTTCCTGGCACAGAGAAGGAGCCTCTGTTATCCTGAGATGGAGCCCCAAAGGGTTGCGGTAGTAGACTTCCATGTCTCTCACATCCACCACTCCGCTACATCAGTGCCCCAGCACAAGCAGCTCAGACCCTGGAACTTCTGCTGCAGCCCAGGAGGGCAGTGAGCAACTTGAGGGCACCTGCTCCTGTCTGCAGTGCTACCATGAATTCAAGAGGTTAAAAAAGTGGCTTCACCACATCTTGGCAATAGAGAGACTTTAAAAAATTAGTAGTTTTAAAAGCCATTAACTACCATTTGTTTAATCAGGGTTTGCAAAGCACTGAGAGATACTCGGGCATCACTAAGTGCAGACTAATGTCATCACACACTCGTCACCACGTGTCAAGATGTAGGATGTTGACTACAGACATAAAGAGGTCCTCAGCTTACTAAAGCCCCCATGAGAGTCTCATCTACACCTCTCTGGACTGTTTGCTCCTGGATTTATCAGTCCGAACACAGGGTTGGATTCACCAGGAGATGTGGTGCCTCCAGGTGAAGAGTTTGCAAACACCTGGGTTTGAGGATTTGGCTGGGTGACAGCAAACAGAGACAGACTTCTGGGGTCCAGGGGTATCTTTGGTTCCTCAGGCTGCTTTGGCTCTTGAAACAAAGCACCTCGCCTTGAGGCAAGGCACCAGAGGAAGCAGGATTTCTCCAGCTCTCCTACTTCAAGACCGAATCACATCTTCTCTTTCCCTTACATTGGAAGAAAAAAGTGCAAGAGAGGATTTATTGCTTTTTAACAAGTGCCACAGAACATTCATTTCATTAATTTACATGGGAAGGGCGGGGGGGAGGAGATGCCAGTTCAATAAATTCTTCCAGACTATTGCCTTGAAACAAACAACTCTGTGGATCCAGGCTGTGGATGTCACAGTGGAGCTTTTATCCAAATGAACCCCGCGCTCAACAGAATGACTAAAATGCTTCACGAAAATACAAAACTGAAAAAAAAAAAAAAGCAAAGGGTGGAGACAAAGAAGCTGCTCTCTGCAAAAGGCAACGTATCACTGACACGTTGTTTGAACTCCCAGTGGTGTATTAAAGAAATAAAAATAACCCCCCTCTGAACCGCAGCTGCATCCTCAGCTCGCAGGGCTGCGTTACTGTAGCTCAGGGGGAAAAACGACGCTGGCTGATGCCTTTCTTTCCTGTCTTCCCCCCACCCAAACAGAGAGGAAAAAGTGTTTGTTTTCCCTACTTGCAGTGTTTACCGTGTGGATGGTGCGGCTCTGCTCCCTCGGGCCGGGGAGAAAGGAGAGAGTGTTTGGAGAGGGGTGGCTGCAGGGCAGGATCCTTCCCATCTGATTTACTGGCAAGGCTGGAGCAAATAAAAGGGATAGTCCGTCCCCCACCCCGAGCACAGCAGGGCTGCAGATGTGAACAGTGAACACAAAACCCTGCCTGAGCCCACAGCATTTCTATGACAATAGAAAATAAATAGCTCCGTATTTGTTTATTTAGTTAACTTCTGAGAGATTCATTTTGTGCTACTGGAGGAGAGGAAATGGGGATAAGATGAGGGAGGCTGGGCAGCCCCACAGACCCTGCTGCTGCCAGCACCAATCCTTGCCACAAAGCTCAGTGGTCTCCAGACTGTCAGCCTGGGGAAACCTGCAGGGACATGGTGGTGGGCAATTACTGAGCCCCAAACACATCCCAGGTGTGATGGCTCAGTGCTTCTATCAGACTGGATATTAGGAAAAACTTATTGCCAGAAAGACTGTTGAGGCCTTGGAACAGGCTGCCCAGGAAGGGGGTGGAGGCACCATCCCTGGAGGGGTTCAACAAACAGGCCAGATACAGTGTTTGCAGGAGGTGGTTTAGTGATTCAGAGTTGCAGGGCAGACAGTTGGACTTTATGATCTTGAAGGTCTTTTCCTACCTTAATGGTTCTAGCACATCCATGTAAGCACAGGGGACCTGGGGTTCCCACGCGGCCCCATTTCATGGCCAATGCCCACCAGAGAAACTGGCACAGCTACATGAGGTTGTTCAGTAGCTTCTCAGTGCACAGAGTGCTTGGTGGGCACCTAACAGCGGTAGCTTGGTGTCCAGAGACACCCCAACACTTGTGCTGTGCCCTGCACATCACCACTGTAGCAAGGGTACCAGTGAAGGATGGGCTGTAGCCAGGATAGTCGTGCAGAATGGGATGGGGGGTGCAACGGATCCTTCTGTGCATCGTGCCAGGGACTCCCCTTCCCACACAAACAGCTGCACCACATCCAAAACTGAGGCACGGGCACTAAAGGAGCAGAGGAAGAAGGACAGACCAGTGAAACATCAATCAAGGTTTCCCAGTCTATAGCAGAGCCAGGACAAGATGTTTTATCTACCAGGACCTACTGTAACACTGGTTTCCATTAGATAACGACTTGCACTTCAGTTGCACAACCTTTGAGCTTTCCAGTTTCCCTTTTGCATTCCTGTTTCATACCACTTGTCTCTTACAGAAAGCAAACCAGAGGCCAACAAATGCCAACCCGTGCAAGCACCCTCTTATGCCATCCAGAAGGGGATATCAAATAGATCTGACATGAGCAGCTCAAGCACATCCTGTTTTCTCTCCAAGCTCTTCTCAGTGCATCTTATCAGGAGCAAACCTTTCATTTACACACCTACTTCTGAGGTGCAAATCAAAGACTTGATCTTCCCGCCTACTAAATCCAGCCAGGAATGCAAACCACCAGAACACAGCAAAGGCAGCTGCCCCTAAGCTGGGGATGAGCAGAATCACTCGGGGCTTGTCTGAGGATTAGGACTCAAGTTGCAGGAAGCCATGGTCAGATTTACTGAAGGTACTGAAGTATCAAGAGGAGCACTGAGGGATGGTCCTAAACAATCCCCGTGGGGAGACACAGACCTGATGGGGATGAAGATTCCCGCAAAGCCTCACGAAACACCCACTGACATTGCAAACAGGTCTTGTGCTTCATTTGCCTCTTGGACACGAGTTGCCTTTCCTCCTACTCCACGCACCCCATTTCATGGGTTTTTCCACACCATTCCCAGAAAATGAACTCCACTGAGATCCATTTGGGCCCCATGCCCGTTTCCCCTGGTCTGCATGGGTTGTGGGCACAAGCAGCCACTGTCCTCAGCAACTTCTAAAGGTAAATATTGAGGGAAGGGCTCTCAGGCTGTTTGTTTAAACAATAGGCAAATGCATGCCTCTTATCAGAAAGTGTTCTGTTTGAGCTGTCTTGCCATCAGATAATCATCAAAGCAGTGGATTTTCCTAAAAAAAGTGTCCAAAACCGTTCTTCCCTTCCCCCCCAACAATTACTTCTAAAATTATCTAGTTATAAAAGCAGAGATGGGAAATAGTCTTTTTTATTTTTGAAGAGATATTTTCTGATTATTTCCAGACTTGTTTTTAAAGCCCTTCCCACCAGCACAGATATTTCTGCTGCCTTCCATTTCTCCTGAGCTCATCACTGCAGTATCTAAGCACCTCACAAATCTCAATTAACCTCAGTCATCCTGGGAGGCACAAACGTATTAATAATCCTGTCTCAGATATGGAGAGGCCAAAGCAGTGAGCAAATGAGCACAACAGCTCACACCGAGTGCTAAGGTCCTGCACGGAGTATTGGAAGTAGGGAGGTAAATGGGAGCTTTGGAGCTCTGCACCCTCCCAATAGCCTCTCAGGAGCACATAGCACAGCATAGCAGCTCCAGAAGTTGGTGGCAAAGCCGGTTCAGCTGGAACAAGGAGGCTAATTTGGAGAAGCCTTGTGAGGAGAGGCTGAGAAGCTGGGACTATTGAGTGTAAAGAAAAGGAGGCTGAAGGGTCCTTGCTGTCTAGAACTACTTGAAAGGAGGATGTAGAGAGGTGGGGGTTCTTCTCTTCTCACAAAGAAGAGGTGATAAGACAAGAGGAACAGCCTTGGAACAGGCTGCCTAGGAAGGAGGTTGAATCACAATCCCTGTATGTGTTTAAAAGTGGTGTAGATGTGGAGCCTAAGGACAGAGTTTAACGGTGAGTTTGGTACAGTTGGGTTAATGGTTGAACTCAATCTCAAAGGTCCTTTCCAACATGAATGATTCTATGCTTTAATTACTACTTAATATCCTCACCAATCTATTTCTGCTCAGCAAGATGCAAGATCATTCTTTCCAAAGTATTGCACATCTTGAACCCCAAATTGCTGCATTTCAGTCCTAAAAAGCAATCCTATTGTTTTCTTAGCCTCCCAGGTTTTCTTATGCCCTCAGCTGGGCTGATCTACACAGGATCTGTAAGGTAGCAAACTGCTCTAGCTCTAACTTCACAAGGACTAGAGCATAGACAAACAAATTTTGTTGACTGTTACTATGTCCAACAACAGCTTAGAGATGAGAGGGACACCCCAAGTCAGAGGCTCAACTTCACGTCCGTTCAGCTGTTCTACAGCTCCTCTGAGATATCAGCTGGGATTTGACCTTGTACCTACTTGAGCAATGATAGGGAGCTCTAATACAACCTTGAAAGAGACACTATTACATGGCTGCTCCCTATCTCACACAAAGATAACACCAGCGTGTTTTCAACTTGCACACTATAAAGGACAAGAACATAAGATTAAGACTACTCATATTTTCCCTGACAAGAATTGTCAGTCTCTTTACAGCAGCTTTTACACAGTGTTAAAGGCTCACAGCATTACAGTTACTGTTTTATTCCCCCTCTGACCCTCTCAAAAGGCAATTTCCAGGTAATAAACCCACTTAAAACATGACACATCTTACCTCACTCTCCTCTTCTTAGGGGCAGCAGCCCTTGAAACTCAGCAGCAGGTGATCTCCAAAGGCTTGTCTGCAAGCAGGAGATGCTGATCTGTGGCAACTTGCTGGCAACATGCTCAGCTTCTTGGGAACACATGCCTGGATAGGGCATCATCATGCAGCAATATAGAAACTCACCCACTGACCTCTTACATGCCAGGCTGATAACTTCCTCTGCCACCTTAAATAGATTAGCAGCTTCTCTTCCATCTACTACAGCCTCCCTCTCTTCCTCTCCTCATTTATTACACATGTGATGCAGCCCAACCAATTAGCTGATAATTAAACCAAACTTCCAGGGCTCAGAAGCTTTTAGGGCACCAGTTCCCAAGCTAAAACCAAAACTTCCAGCAGTTTCCCATAATCATAGAATCATTAGGGATTGGAAGAGACCTCAAAAGATCATCTACTCCAATCCCCCAACGCAGCAGGATCACCTAGACCAAGTCGCACAAGAACTTATCCAGGCGGGTTTTAAATGTCTCCAGAGAAGGAGACTCCATAACACCCCTGGACAGCCTGTTCCAGTACTCTGCCACCCTCACTGTGAAGAAGTTCCTTCTGATATTTATATGGAACCTCCTGTGCTCCAGCTTACACCCATTGCCCCTCATCCTATCACTAGATGACATTGAGAAGAGCCTGGCTCCATCCTCCTGACACCCACCCTTCACATATTTATAGACATTAATGAGGGGGTAAAGAGTAACGGGGGAGAAGAACCTCTCTCGATCTGCTGACCACTCCCGTTCTGATCCACCCCAGGATGCTGTTAGCCCTCTTGGCCACAAGAGGACACTGCTGGCTCGTGGTCATCCCGCTATTCACCAGGACCCCCAGGTCCCTTTCTCCTACGCTGCTCTCCAACAGGTCAGCCCCCAACCTATACTGGTACCTCGGGTTGTTCTTGCCTAGATGCAAGACTCTACACTTCCCCTTATTATGCTTCATTAAATTTCTCCTTGCCCAGCTCTCCAGCCTGTCCAGGTTCTGCTGAGTGGCAGCACAGTCTGCTGAGGTGTCGGCCACACCACCCAGCTTTTTGTCAACAGCAGACTTGCTGACAGTGCTCTCTAATCTCTCATCCATGTCATTAATGAATAGATAGAGCAGGACCGGTCCCAGCACCGACCCCTGGGGCACTCCACTTGAAAATAGCCTCAAGTTGGACCAGGGGAGGGTTAGATTAGACATTGAGAAAAATCTCTTCCCTGACAGAGTGGTTAGGGGTTGGAACAGGCTGCCCAGGGAGGGGGGAAGTTGCCATTCCTGGAGGGGTTAAGAAAAACAGTAGCTGTGGCCCTGGGGGACAGGGTTTAGTGGCCAGGGTGGGGTTGGGTTGATGGTTGGACAGCATGACATTGTAGGTCTCTTCTAACCTTAATGATTCAATGATTTTTGCTTGTGCAAACATCTCTCCCCCATCCCGAGCTGCCTATGCAGTCCACACACCAGTGGCTCCTTGTATTCAGATTGAGCTCGGTCCTGATTTAGTGCCGCAGGGCTGTCAGTAAATTGTTAGCTTTACGTCCAGCGTGATGGCTTCATATTGGCTTTTACTGTTTGCAGTAAAGCCTTTACTCTTTCCATCTTGCTAACACCTTGCCTGCCCAGGCGTGTTGCTTGCTTCTCCCTTGTTTCTCATTTCATCTGCCTCATGCTCCTTTCATATCCCCCAGTCCCCTGCATTTTCACAGGGAAAGCATCGTAGAGCAGGTGATTTAAGCAGGAGTTGAGTTCAGTCTATGAGGGCTCTTTTCAAGGTCTGTGAGAGAGGCAGGGACACCTGGAAAGGGGTCACATCACATGCTGGATTAGTTGTCACAGGACATCTAACACGACGTGCCGGAGTGACTTCCAGCCTTTGAAGTACCCGGAGCTGTTTTGATTCCTTTCCCTGAGCTTTGGGGCTGTCTCGATTACAAGGAAACATGTTGAGCGAAGGAATAAATCTGGCCCAGGAAAGGGTATGTCGCAGGTCTGACTGGAAAAAGCTGGGATGGAACTGCTTTCCGTCAGATAAATGAGATTTGTTGGAAGCTAAACGCTCTGCAGAGTCAGGTCTTTTTCTGCAGAAATTTCATTTCACAGAAGAGAGAGGAGAGAAAAAAGAATCCTAAACATCCGATGTCTTTGAATCATCATGCTTTGATACTCCTCGAAATCCCCTATTTGCATTCTTTGTTTCAAAATGACTTTAACCTCAGACTTGTTTTCCCTCAATCGTTTCCCGTTGTGCTTTGTCAAGTAAGACATGGAGAAGCTAATGCACAAACAAGACACGCTCCTGCTCGTCAGGTGCTGAACGAGCTGGGAAAGGCAGCCTTTCGCTCCCATTTGGAACAAAGGCATCACCACCTAAACTCACTGCTGGGGAGACAACGTCATGGTGGAAGCAGATCTGGGGATTCCCAAATTCACATCTTGGATGAGGAGACAGGAGTCACCTTTCCCACCAAGTGGAAGCACTTGAAATGGTCAAGCAGCATCAAACCGTCTACGGTGAAATGCAATTTATTTAACTTCTAACTCTTCTCACATTAAATACAGGATTAGAGTGTAATTCAGGTTGGAAAAGACCTTCAAGATCAGCCAGTCCCACCGTGAACCCAGCTGCCCAAACCCACCCCAAACCCTGTCCCTGAGCTCCAGATCTACACAACTATGAAACACGACCAGGGATGGCAATTCAATCCCCTCCCTGGGCAGCCTGTTCCAAGGCCTGAGGACCCTTGCCAGGAAGAAGTTTCTCCTCATGGCCAACCTAAATTAATTTTTATATGGTTTAAACTTTAATTAAATGTGAGAATTACATGTAAGAGAAGCGATGAGTCAATACCCACTATTTTGATTTCAAGTCACTTGAAATGCTGGTAGAAGCGATCAGAGTCAGTAAGAGCTGTGAAGCATCTTCCAAAAAAACCCCCACCCAGACCTCTGCCATCCTGCATTCCTATTGACTCCCAGCTCCCATCACTTCCAACCGCTACCATATCTCACATTAAAAAATTAAGTCCATAACTGCAGAGAAACATCAACCCATTTCTTTTATGGCTCCTTGCCACAACGAGCGATATATCTCCATTATCACGGCACCGTCACCAGCACACAATAGATCTGAGCTCACCTCGTAAATAACGCTCCCGTGTAACGAAGTTACGCTTAGGAGTACAGGCATAAATTAACGCTCAGCCATGTAGCTCTAAATAGCACTTTAGGTCTTGTCAGAAACCAATTATGCAAAAATCTCCTCGCAAAGATCTGCTCGTGTCACTCCAAGGCATTACCTCACCTCATCTCAGCCGCCGTGGACAAGGCACGGGGCTGTGAGTCCGGAGATGAGGGCTTAGCTGGGGGATGCTGGGATGATTAAACCCTCTGAAGTCATCTAATTACTGACATCAGCACTCGAAAGCACCTGCATACCCTCCAAAGCAAACCAAACACGCTCATCTGTTGTTTCTGTGCTGGGAATGAAGATGCCCAGATCCAAGTCCATTATCCCAAGTCAGTGAATATGCCCAAACCTGAGCAAACAGGAGGGACCACTGGCAGCGAGATTTGCAGGGTTTAATAAAAACTGCTGCCAATATAAAGCTGGTGCTGCCTCTGTCTTTGCATCACGTTGGCTGCAGCCCAGAGGACGACAGCGTAGCCTTATTTCAGCCAGGAATCGAAGCACAGGAAGATGAAACACCCTTCTCAAGGTCACACGCAAACCTGGTGGGAGAAACGGCTGAAAAATGAGACGCATCCGTTATCTTTCCATCCCAGGTTGGACATCCAAAACCGGAAGCAGTAAGAAATCACTAGCTGGCTGTAAAAATCTTGGCTGCTTTCTGTTGAAGTGAAGAACAGGGATGAAAATCCCCGAGGATGTTTACTTGAGTCCCTGGCAATTGTTTATCAACAAGCATTTAATTGTCTCCAATACCCTGTCCCTAAGAAACCAGCAGTTTCTTTTTTCAGTCTTTATTACGATGCTCGTGGATCACCTCGTAGCTGTTAGGATGCTAAGATTTCCATGATCCTCCCCCAAGCCATACTGGCCAAGCAGAACCCCTGTTGGGCGCTTCCTTTGGCCAGCTGAAGGCATCTCCTCCCAGCCACGTCGGCTGCTGGTGCCTCCCTCATCTCTGCTGCAAATCCGCTAGCAGATGTGATTTCCAGCTGGGTCTATAGAGCAACCGCAGCAGGTTCATTAATAACAATTATTAAGTGCTTTATGTTACAAATTAGGCCTGTAGGAATACAAAAAAATAGCCAGCCGGTTGGTTTACGGTCTCTTGTCAGAAAGAACTGTAAATTCCCATTATCACAACGATATCACCATGACAAGTATAGGAACTCATCATAAATAATGCTTTAAAATAGCTAAATCATCATTGGATGCAAGAGCATAAATTAGTAGCCACACGCAATGCCGTGGAAAGCCCTCGGCTAACTGCCTCCAGGCATCAGCTATCACACAGAGCTTTGGAAGCTGCATGGAGAGCATCCTCCTTCTTATATAGGGCATAGATCCTATAGGATGGATGCTGACCTGCTGGAGAGGTGTGGAGGGCAAAGAACTGGGAATACTGGTGACCAGCAGGATGACCATGAGCCAGTAATGGGCCCTTGTGGCCAAGAAGGCCAATGGCATCCTGGAGTGGATTAGAAAGGGGCTGGTTTGTAGATCTAGAGAGGTTCTCTTCCTCCTCTACTCTGCCCTGGTGAGACCATGTCTGGAATGTTGTGTCCAGTTCCAGGCTCCTCAGTTCCAGAAGGACAGGGAGCTGCTGGAAAGAGCCCAGCACAGAGCCACAGGGATAACGGAGGGAGTGGAGCATCTCTCTGATGAGGAAAGGCTGAGGGAGCTGGGTCTCTTCAACGAGAGAAGAGAAGACTGAGGGGTGGGTGGCCTCATTAATGTTTATAAATATGGAAATGGCAGGTGTCAGGAGGATGGAGCTGGGCTCTGCTCAGGGGTGTCCAGTGACAGGAAAATGGAAGTGGGGACAGGCTGGAGCAGAGAAGGTTCCATGGAAACAGAAGGGAAAACTTTTTCCCTGTTGAGGGTGATGGAGCCCTGGCACAGGCTGTCCAGAGAGGTTGTGGAGTCTCCTGCTTTGGAGGTGTTCAAACCCAGCCTGGGTGCTCCTGTGTGACCCAATCTAGGGCATCCTGCTCTGGCAGAGGGGTTGGACTGAATGATCTTTTGAAGTCCTTTCCAGCCCATGACACTCTGTGACTCTGTTCCTTCATAGCACCCAGATGGTGCCAGAAGCTGCACCAGAACAACCACCACATTGGTCTGGACACTGTTTATTATCTATAACTAATTGATATGAATAAGCTTTGGGAGTTGACCGCAGCTGGTAAAATGATGGGGAGGAAACAAACAGCTCCCAGCCATGCCCTCAGGAGTTGCTGTGGCTCCGTGGTCAAGCTGGGAAGAGCTGCAGCTATCCAGGCAGCCAGCCCTGGCTGGAAAAAGCAGAGCAGCCGGTTTGCTGCAGGATGGCAGCAGATCAGACTAGGGGAAAAAAGTTCCTTTAATGATTTGGTCCCTCACCCAGCCTGCCCTTAGGAGGTGATGGGACAGAGCTGGGAAGCTCTTTCTGCTCCATCCTAGTAATAAGATTCAGCTTGCCCAGTGCGTGGCACAGTGGCACCAGGAGAGACCAAAAGACTCCCAGCCAGAAGCAGCCCAGCCTGCTGCCCCAAAGAGATGGGAAAAATCACTTGCACTTTCCTCACCCAACAATCCCCTATTTTATTCCACACAGACAGCTTTCCCCAGTGATCCTCACTCCTCCCAAGGGTGGACTGGACACAGATGAAATGGATCTGTGCAAAAGGAGAGATGTCAAGGCCACAGATCCCACTAGGGATAGCTCAGACATTTATTTCCAGTCACTCTGCCCAGGGCTAGACGCGAGACAGCCGAGAAGAAGGAGCTTTATTCATCCCATTACTGGGCCCTCGAGGCATCCAGTTCCCCCCACCATGAAAATTTTAATAAAACTGGTGCATCGACTTTCAATTAGAAGGCCGTAAAATGGTTCGTTTTCATCTGTTTGTTGCACAGTAACACAGATCCTCGGGAGAAAACTGCGCCTTTTCCAGACTGGCTGCGACGCAGAGAGCATTAATTGAATATTCTGTTGAAACCGCCTTCAATTAGTGCCTCCGAGTTTTGTGTGACATTCATCGCCGCAACTCGCCCCGTCCTGCATGCGGCACGTTTGGGGTTTGGTGATGAGCACGTCACATTAGCTGCCGGCATTATCCCCAAAAAGAAAGGTTTTATTTGCTAATGAGATGCCGGCTGGTGTGGAGTGGGCGGATGCTGCATGAGGCAACAGCTTAGAATCATTGAATGTGTTGGCTTGGAAGGGACCTCCTAAGGGCATCCAGTCCAACCCCCCTACACCAAGCAAGGACATCACTCACCAGACCAGGTTGCCCAGAGCCCCGTCTAGCCTGACCTTGAATGGCTCCAGGGATGGGGTCTCCAGCACCTCACTGGGCAGCCTGTTCCAGGAATTCCCACAACTTTTTCCTCCTGTCCAGCCTCAATCTGTCCTTTTCCAACTTCAAACCGTGACCTCTTGTCCTATTATTCCCTGCCCTTGGGAATAGACCAGCTTCCTGGGCTGCATAAAGAAAACAGGTTCCATTTGGAACTGGAACTGGAATTATTCCCAGTGCTGGTAATAAATCCCTCCTGCTAACCAAACCATTCCATTTGTCTTCCAGTTCTGCTGGTCGGAGAAGTTGAAGCTGATTCTGGCTGCTGTTAGAGTACAGATGCAGCACCCTCCATTATGGTTCTCCCAGGAGTCTGCAAACCACAGCTAAGGGGATTCATTCACATTTGACCTGTGGATCTGGAGGCACCCTAAAATTCCTTTTCTTTAGGGAAAAGCAAAGTGCTGCCCATGGGACAGACACAAGGACAAAAAGCTCACTCTATAGCTCCTACTGCAAGTTGAAGCCATCCATCCCAGCTCTGAGTTCACCCACCTACCAAAGGAGTTTTGCTGCAGACGCTGCCCCAGACTGGTGGAGTTCACAGAGCAAACAAGTCCCCTGCTGCGATACCAGCAGCTCCGCAGAGCTGCGATGCTGCTCTCCCCTACCTCACAGGCAATCGCTCAGCATGGAGCAGAGATGCTGGCAGATATTCTGGTGGAAAGGCACTTTCATCTTCTCTCAAAAAGGAAAAGGAAGGTAATTTCTGTATGCATCTCCGCTGACTGGGGGGATCTTTTTCTGCTGAGTACTAACACGCAGCGACCTCCTTTCCACTCATTTCAGCTACTGCCAGAGTGTCTCCAAACGCAAAAGGCAGAGGGGACCCCAAAGTGTTTATCAGGCCTGTGGATCTTAGGGAAGTTTTTCAGGATGGAAAAGATCTCCAAGATCATCCAGTCCAGTCCTTAACCCAACTGTCCCAACCCACCGCTAGACCCTGTCCCTGAGCTCCAGATCTCCACAACTGTGAAACATGGCCAAGGATGGTGATTCAACCCCCTCCCTGGGCAGCCTGTTCCACGACCTGAGGACTCTTTTCAGGAAGAAGCTTTTCCTCATGGCCAACCTAACCTTCCTCTGGTGCAGTTTGAGGTCATTTCCTCTTGCCCTGTTGCTGGTTCCTTGCAAGAAGGAACAAACCCACACCCCTCTCCACCCTCCTTTCAGGCAGTTAGAAGCAGCAATAAGATCTCCCCTCAGCCTCTTTTCCTCCAGACTAACCAGTCCCAGCTCCTTTAGCTGCTCCTCACAAGGTTTGTCCTCTTCCCCAACCTTGTTGCCCTTCTCTAGGCCCTCTGTTTGGTGTTGAGGTGCCCAAAACTGCATGCAGCAACTCAAGGGCATTGCTGACTACAGGTGGACAGTCACTTCCTTACTCCTGCTGGCCACACTATTGCCGATACAAGCCAGGATGCTGTTTGCCTTGTTGGCCACCTGGCCTCACAACTGGCCCTTTCTCATGGCAGAATAGCCCCCAGCAAGAACAGACAGGACCAAGGAGGCTGTAGACACAAGGTTGGTGGATTCAGACATCACATGGCCCTCAGAATGGTTTGGTGGGGCTGGGACATTCCCAGGGAAGCAGAGATGAGAGAGACCAGCTGTGCATGCAGGACTCACCACTTCCCTGGGGCTCAGCCTCAGTTTCCACAGCTTTAAGCTGGAACATTGCAAAAAAGACCAAAAAATGAGCCGAGCAGCCTTTGCAGAGCACCCTGCCCTCCCGAGGGAGCACGCTGTCACCTCCGGAGGTGACACGCCGTGCTAGCAGGGGGATGCTAATGAGCACAGCTAACGTGCACGGCGTTACGTACAGAACTGCGTGACGTTTAACCTTGTGTCAAGTGCACGGCAGGCTGATTATTTTAATTACAAGGTGGTTGTAGGGGTGTCTTCCCCCCTCTCCCATTGCAGCTCCTTTATGAGCTCCATCTGACAAATCGCTGTAAAGCTGCAGGCAAGGAGACAGTGAGAGCAAGTCCACAGGCACAGGACCAGCATCCACATGTAGCCCATGACCTAACATCACCACATCAGCCACACCAGGGCACTAAGGGCCACAGCCAGGCTGGCCTTCAACACCTCCAAGGATGGGGACTCCACCACTGCCCTGGGCAGTCCATTCCAGGCTCTGATCACCCTTTCCACGAGGAAGGGATTCCTAACATCCTGACATCCAGCTCCCCTGGTAGCTTCAGGCCCTGCCTTCTCATCCTGGAGCTGGTTGCCTGGGAGAAGAGCCAGATCCCCCTCTGACTACAACCCCCCTTCAGGGAGTTGGAGAGAGGGACAAGGTCCCCCCTATGTCTTCTCCAGGCTAAACACCTCCAGCTTTCTCAGCCTCTCCTCATCAGACTTTCTCTCCAGTCCCTTCCCCAGCCTCGTTGCTCCTCTGGACCTACTCCAGCCCCTCAATCTCTTTCTTGAAGTGAGGTGCCCAGCACTGCCCCCCCCCAGTACTCAAAGTACAAAGGGCTGAGGTGCTGTACAAAGCTGCTGTGACATTTAACCCCAAAATCTTTGTCAGTTACGTGGACAGTCAGTCTGATGATGACACCAATCTGTGGGGTGTGTGGGCTCACTTGAAGGAGGACATCCAGAGGGACCGTGACAGGCTTGAAAATTGGGCCAGTGCAAATGATGTGAGGTCCAACAAGACCAAGTGCAAGGTCCTGCACTGGATTGGGCCAGTCCCAGGCACAATGACAAGCTGGGTGCAAGGTAGGGTGAGAGTAGCCACCAAGAGAAAGACTTAGGGGTGTTGATTGAGGAGAAGATCCACATGAGCCAGCAGTGAGCTCCTGCAGCCAAGAAGGCCACCTGGATCCTGGGGTCATCAAGCAGTGTGACCAGCAGTGCAAGGGAGGAGACTCTTCCCCTTTACTCTTCTCTTGTGAGACCCCCACCTCGACTCGTGCCCCAGACATCAAAAGGACATGGAACTGCTGGAGAGAGTCCAGAGACCACAAAGATGATCCAAGGGCTGGAACACCTCTGCTATGAGGACAGGCTGAGGGAGCTGAGGTTGTTCAGCCTAGGGCAGAGAAGACTCCAGGGGGACCTCAGAGCTGTCTTCTGGTCCCTGAAGGGAACCACCGGGAAGGCTACAGAGGGACTTTTCCCAAGATGATCCAGTGATAGGACAAGGGGAAATGGTTTGAAACTGAAGGAGAGGATGGTCAGACTAGATCTAAGGAAGAAGTTCTTCAATGCAAGGGTGGAGAGACTCTGGAATCGATTGCCTGGAGAGGCTGTGGCTGCCCCCTCCCTGGAGGTGTTCATGGCCAGGTTGGATGAGGCCTTGAGCAACTAAGTCTGGGTGAGGGATGTCGCTGCATCTGACAGGGAGTTGGAGTAGATCAGCTCTGAGGTCCTTATGATCTAACTGTTTACCTCATGATGTACAAACAAGGCTCAGCACGGGGCAAATTCCACTCCTTGCCCATCAACCACCCACGTCTGCAACATGCACTAAGGGCTTCCACCAAAGAGACAGAGAAAACACACAACTGCTTCAAGCAAACCCCAAAAACACAACAGTGTGAGAGCTTTTGAGAAGCCCCACTCACCGACCAACGTCGGTTTTAATTGTTTCTTCACTTTCCATCCGCACAGCACTCTCTTCTAATCAGGTCCTCCGTGTGGGGGATTAGCAAGCTTATATCCCGTGGATCCAATCAGGAAAGTCTATCAGCAAAACATCCTTATGTTGATACAGCTATTATAATCTGCATAATTCTTCTGAGTTCACATACTTAATGGATAGCAAACAGAGTCATTACCGCTGCAACTTGCATCCATAGGATCGCGACAAGCTCTTCGCCGCAGTGTTTTTTATTATTCATGGCTTTAGTTATTGATTTGCAGGAGCAGATACACGCTTTTAAGCGCCATAAAAGCAGGGGAGGAAAACAAATAGCGTTATTCCGAGATTAATACTCCGCTCACAATAAAAGTGGGGCTGTCACAGCGCGCGGCGGAGGGCTGATGGAGCCTTGACAAATTCCGTGCAGAATGGCTGAGTTGCTTAAGCAGCTTCTTAAATAATTGAACGGCAGTTTGACTGGAGGCAGGAAAGTTCTTCCCCAAATCTACTTGCATAGATTTATGAGCTAGGAGTATGTTAATCAAGCCAAGAGTGAGATGTTGCCTCCCAGCAGAGTACAGTCTAGGTGGAAGGTTCAAGGGATAGAAGAGATGATGGAATGAGGTCTCCAAGCCGTAGTCTACCAGAAAAGTTTGGATGTAGTAGTGATCCCTGCTCCACAAACCACGGGGCACCAGAAATAGAATCACAGAATGCATTGGGTTGCAAGGGACCTCCAAAGGTCATCTAGTCCAACCCGACCTCCAACAGGCAGGGACAACTCTAACCAGAAAAGATTGCTCAGAGCCCCATCCAGCCTGACCTTGAATGGCTCCAGGGATGGGGCTCTAAGGGGGTGTCATACACCTGGAGAGCATGAGGACCCTCATCCTGCCCATTCTCAGGATTCATGCCAAACCCCAAGATCCCCATCAGGGTCAGTGCTGGCTACAGAAAGACCTTTCTCCTCTTGCCCTGATGGATCCCCATAGCAAACTCCAAGTTTCCCAGGAGTTAAGAGCAATGCACAGGGACATCTTCAGCCTGTACAGTCTGGAAGTGGTACTGGGAAGGACTGAACAACTCACAGCCCTTCTCAGTACCACTTCTAAACAACTCACAACAGAAAGACTCTGAGCTTCAGGATATTTATGTGAGAAGCAGCAACCAGAACCCAAGAGCCCTTTCAAAACCGACATCACAGGGCAGTGAGCACAAAGCCAAGCTCAGAGCTGGCAGAGCATTGCAGAAAAGCAACAACACACTTGTTTGTTCAAAGACTCACGTAGGAGGCAGAGGACCTTCCAAATTACAACATTTCTATAGCAACTACAGTCCCACCATGGTCTTTTTGTTCCAGACACTGCACAGACTGTCTCCACATTAATAATCCCGCTTCCTGGAGACAGGGAACAAGACAAACACTCCAGGCTGCTCCAATAACTCATCAAGGAGGATGTGGCTTAGGGAAGGCTCTGCAACAGCTTGCAAACACCTGTACTCAGTGCAGCCACCTGAACGGCCTCAGAACCAGCCTTCCAGGATTGTGCTGCAGATGCAGTTCAAGCCACAGAAAATGATCCAAACAGCTTCACAATCTCCTCTTCCAAGTCCACAGAAGAAAAAAGTATCCAGGTGTTCCATTCTCATCCATCTGGAACTGGATTGTTCCAACGGGGAGTGTTCAAGAATGGGATTTATGTGACCCATCTTTCCCATCCAGCTAATCAGAGAATCATCAGGCTTGGAAAAGACCTTCACAATCATCACATCCAACTGTCCACTCTATGACCTCCAACCACTAACCCATCTTCTCTAATACCCTATCTGCCTGGTTGTTGAACCCCTGCAGGGATGCTGCCTCCACCCCCTCCCTGGGCAGCCTGTTCCAAGGCCTCCCCACACTTTCTTGGAAGAATCACAGAACATTAGGGATTGGAAGGGATCTCAAAATTTCCTCCAGTCTATTCCTCCCACCACAGCAGGATCATCTAGACCAAGTCGCACAGGAACATGTCCAGGTGGGTTTTAAAAGTCTCCAGAGAAGGAGACTCCACAACCTCCCTGGACAACCCTTCCAGCGCTCTCTCACCCTCACTGGTGAGAAGTTCCTTCTGATACTGATGTGGAACCTCCTATGTTCCAGCCCACACCCATTGTCCCCTGTCCTATTACTGGATGCCACTGAGCAGAGCCTGACTCCATCCTCCTGACACTGTTCCTTCAAATATTTATAAACATAAACGAGGTCACCCCCTCAGTCCCCTCTTCTCCAAGCTAAACAGACCCAGCTCCTTCAGCCTTTTCTCATAAGGCAAGTGTTCTACTCCCTTCATCATCTTTGTTGCTCTGTACTGGACTGTCTCCAGCAGCTCTGTGCCCTTCTGGAACTGAGGTTCGATTCTGGTTCGATGAATGACATCAAGTGCTAGGGGAAGGTGAAGCATCTCAGGTAGGGGATTCAATCCCCAAATTTGGCTCTCTGGGAGGACCCCCATCCTTGAGGGCAGGGGTTTGTACACAACATCCCCCCTCCCACCACCAGGCAGGCTCTTTGTTCCTGTGCCACACTCTTCTCTCCACTTATCCACTAGTAATCAGCTCTAAGGTTGCTGGTCTGCACCCATTATAATTTAATCCCTTCTAATTGGCTGTGCTGCCCAGTCCAGTTTAGGAGCTACAGCTCCCCATGGGTCCTGTACCCCACAAGGAGGAGTTAATACCTGCCCATGGACCCCACAGCCCCTTCCTGCCCTCAGTGAGGGAATAGGGACCACCAGCATTGGGATTAAAATGCATCCATTGCTTCAGTAGCTCAGCATCCTCCTGCTACAGTGCCCTACTAGAAGGACAAGGCTGCTCAGCCCACAGAGGAAGACATTGTAGGAGGAAGAGGTTGTAAACCTCCCCAGGTTTAATGCTGAAGTAGAGGGTGAGTTCTGCTGCTCAGCTTTGACAGCCCCAAGAGCTCCAGCTCTCTCCTGGGGTATTTCACAACATGCTCAGGAGGCTGCAACAGGTTGCAAGAGCAGTAATTTTCTTGCTTACAGAAAAATCAGACCTGCTTCATCATTCATTCATTCGTACACACCTAAGGTATGGTGCCAGGCATTGATCTGGCAGGTATTTACACCCTAGGAATCCTAGATGGGAACACACAGGCATTGAAGGTCACAGAGCATCCTCAGTGGATCCATGGACACCTTTGGGAAGCTCCTTGCAGGAAGAAGATGGGCAGCCCCTTCCAGTGCTCTGTCACCCTCACTGGGAAGAAGTTCCTTCTCACACTCATATGGAACCCCCTGTGTTCCAGCTTACACCCATTGCCCCTTGTCCTATCACTAGATGACATTGAGAAGAGCCTGGCTCCATCCTCCT
>JAOXOE010000776.1:2511215-2521773 GCA_028565055.1 Phoeniculus purpureus | reverse complement strand
TATTTATAGACATTAATGAGGTCACCCCTCAGTCTCCTGTTCTCCAAGCTAAAGAGACCCAGCTCCCTCAGCCTTTCCTCAAAAGAGAGATGCTCCACTTCTTCATCATCCTCGTTGCTCTATGCTGGACACCCTCCAGCAGCTCTGTGACCTTCTTGAGCTGCGGGGCCCAGAACTGGACAAAATACTCTAGATGTGGTCTCACTAGTGCAGAGTAGAGGGAGAGAAGAACCTCTCTCGATCTGCTAACCACCCCCCTACTGATCCACCCGAGGATGCTGTTGGCGTTCTTGGCCACAGGAGCACATAATTTTCACTGGAGCCTATATTTTGTCTCCAAGTGGCTCTGCTGCCCTTCTCACAGCTCCTGGGCAATGCGTGATACAGGGACTGTGATTTCCCCAGCCTGCTGCCTGTTTCAGTTGCTGCTTCTCTCTTTAGTTCTCCTTGTTACACTAGATAAACACCAGCCCAAGGAACCAGAGTTCTTGGTCCTCTGCCAAGGTCCCTTCCTCTCTGCAAATTGCCCGGAAGAAGGCCACTGACACCAGGCTTTGCACTGCCTTTTTTTTTTCCTCCTTTTCTGCAGCCCTGCCCTGCGTCCTGGAGACTTTCCCCCTCCCTACCCAACCCCTTTGCAGTCCCTGACCCCTCCCATCTGCTGCCTTTGCTCTCCTCTGGCAGGGCTTGTGGTTCCCCTCACCTGCTCTTCGACACCCTGTGAGCCTTCTGTTTGCTGAGCTCAGAGGTTATTTGGCCAGCCAGGAAGCCATGTGGGACTGGTGGCCAGACCCAAACTGAAAACAAAACTCGAGACAAAAGCTTGCAGAGACACTGCAAAAACTGCTCAGATTAGCAGCAGGAGACAAAGGCTTTTGCAGGCAGGCGGGAAGTGTTCACTCTGCCTTCCCTCAGCCATCACTGCGAAGGGAGGCAATCCACTGATCTCAGATGCCAAGGAGGGGGGAAAAAAGTCTTGGTCCCAAAAGAAAATCCCACCAAAACTGGCCTTCAGCTGGGACAGGATGGGGCTGGTGAAGCTGGCAACAGTCCCAGCGAGAGCCTGAGCCCCTGCTCCCCATCCTCTCCTGCCCCAGGGATACTCCACTATATTCCTCCCTCTGGAGCAACAAGTGGACCCACCGTGACTTTTACAAATTGTCTGTGGAAGAAAGTATTTCCCTTCTCTTTTTCCTCCCAGACCTTGGGTGGGACAGCAGCGAAGGCCACCGGGCTGGTGTTCCCTTGGCAGCAGCCGGCACCCTGGGGAAGCGGTGGGAGCCCAGCCCAGCACACACTGCCTGGGGTGTGACCTCAGTCAGCACGATGTGACCGCCTTGAGTTAAAAGCAGAAACATTTTAATAAGAAATGTGCCTCTGAGTCACGATGCTCCAGAGACCAGCAGTGGACTGCCCTATCCGCACCAGCCTTGCTCGGGGACTTTCTTAAGGTCAGGATCTCGGCTTAAAATTACCCAGCTGTGAACAGAATAAACAGTGGGTCATGTTTGCTCACTCGAGCTAAAGGTGAGTCACTCGTAAGAACTTTCAGAGGGAAAATTATATGAGTATATGAGTAATGCTTAGAGAAAAAAGGTATGAAAACTACAGAGAGGGAGATTTATGATGTATTTAATAATCATGAGCCCTCACAGAATCACGATGCTCTCAGAGAGTCGCTCCTAACACTCTCTGCGATTTGACTGCGCTTCTCTGGAGCATGCTAACCCTAAAATGGTCTGCAAATACATTTGCGTCGCTCAGCCATATCTGTGTTTAGAGAGCGTCTTGGAGAACACATTAAACACTTCAGCTGCTAAAGCGAGTGTCAGCACCGTCCCAAGAGCTTCTGAAGTAAATGATGTTGTTAACCACATCATGGGAATTCTCATATTAGTCTCTGGGCTCTGTGCAAACCTGCTTTGCTACACCAGAGCCACAGGTGACAAAGTCGGTGCGTTAGCATATTTCAGCAGCTCACAGCAGCCGATGCTGGCAGTGAGGAGGGCTGAGGCCAGAGTCTGCTGGCTCCTGCTGAGCTGCAAATGGAGGAGCAGGTAGGAGATCTCAGCCAGGGTTTCCCACTGCCAGCACTTGCCTTTCTGCCTGACAGCATCTCCCGGCCCCTGCCCAGCTCCTGCTGTCACTACATTGCCAGCCCAGCAGTGGCACTTCAGCCTGGGTGGCTGCACCACTGCCCTGTGAGAGATGCTCAGACCAGGCAGTCTGCAGAGGGGCAATAATGTTTGCTGCTGGGTTATTCCACTGAGGCTTCATGCAGTGGGGACCACATGGAAAACCTGGGTCTTTTTGAAGGAAAGACAATCAAGAAGCTGTGTTTCTGCAGAGAAAGAGTGAAAGGTGTGTTGCTAAGGGCACAGAGGACCCATGACACCTCCAGGTGGGTGTCTGTGTCTCTGGGATGAGGTGGGTCTCAATGGCGGTGCTCAGGAAAGAGCGGGGACCAAGAGTACTCAGAGAGAGCGTCAGTTTGGCCAGTGCTCTGGTGAAATAAACGTTGGTAGCCCTTGCTGAGACTCCAGCTCAGGGTACAGGCAGCACCTCCCATGGCAGAAGTCATCACGGGCCTGCGTTTGCTGCTGCTGCCCATACATGCACCACAGCAGTACCTAGATCTGACTCTGCTGGGTGGGCAGCAGCAGAGGTGGGCACAGGTGAAGTAGTGACAGGCTCACAGCTCTGCCAGGCAGCTCAGGGTCATGTCCATCCTGCACAGCTCCCAGGTGCTAAGCTCAGCCCTGTGGCAGGCAACCTCCCAGCACTAACAACCATTCTGACAGCAACCCTCCAGTAAACCCAGAGAGGCAACAACGTTGCTGCCAAGAAGCAAAACATAAAAGGTTTCCATGGCTATTGTATCCCATCAGCTCTTCTAACCTCTTCAAATATGACTGTTCCTTAGGAGGTTTATTGTTATTATTAACGTACATAAAGTACATCTGTCTGTGTTGCCCCTGCTGCCGCACGTCGGCCCCTGGTTTGTGCGCCTTCTGCACCCCCGCGGGAGGATGTTGCTGTACGCTGGCAAATCTGGCAAGGGCAGAAAGCTCCTGGTTTCCCTGGTCACCAGCCCCAGGTTAATGTGTTTGCAAAACAAACTGTTGTCAGAAACCTTAGCACACTCCCTAGGGGTAACAGTTTGGAAGTGAAGAAGTTCGCATGAATGACTGGATGAACTGGATGAACAGAAAATGGGCTACTGATAACCTCGAGAGTGAGGGATCGGCAACATCTCTGAAAGCAAAGCTGTGGCTTGGAGCCACGAGAACACTGAGGGCAGGTGGAGTTGTTTGTCTTGGTGAGTGGTGAAGCCTGGCTGCTGAGGTTGGGGGGCAGTCCTGGCTGCTCCTCCTGAAAATCTCTTGCAGTATGCCATGGTCTGGTCTTGATGGTTGGCCAAACCCCTGGAGAAGCTCAAGTGTCAGCTCCATGCATCCAACCTTGAGCTTGCTGGCATGTTTCAGATTTGGATTTCCAGCATGTGTGGGCTGAGCGAAGGCTGAGCTGCAGGCACACACGTGACAGAGCACATCTTCAGCCCCACAGGCAGAACTGTCAGTGGCCCAAGTGTCCCAGCCAGGTCTGGGCTGTACACGGCAGAGCAAAGTGCTCCACTGCAAGCCATCAGCTCCACACAGAGCCATCAAGCTTCTCCTTGCACCAGGAGGCCTCACTGGGCAGCAGGACTCCTGACATGGCTGTAATGTGATTTTCTGTGTGTTAATTTAATTTCTTGGCTTTGCTTAATATCAGTTATTATTCTGCTGAGATGGTAACCAGGAACGGGTGAAGCTGGTTCAGAGAAAACAGCCGAGCCCATGCCTTTCATTTCCCCTCTCCTCCCAGCTGCCTTGACCTTTGGCCATTATTAGAACCAAAATTGAAATTAGCCTTTTTCTTTCTGAGACTCTCAACTACTCAGCTCTGAGTCAAATTCATGGAACAAGGGAACTGATTCAGACAACCACAAGCTATTGTTTCAGTT
The DNA here is from genome assembly GCA_028565055.1 of Phoeniculus purpureus. NCBI lineage: Eukaryota > Metazoa > Chordata > Aves > Bucerotiformes > Phoeniculidae > Phoeniculus > Phoeniculus purpureus. Next base: position 2,517,767 of record JAOXOE010000776.1, on the reverse strand, counting down.
CCACCTTAAAGCAGTTCCAGCTCCTTCAGCTCTTTTCTTTCCTCCTTTTGAAAGGCAGCTGGGAGCAGCCCAGTAAGAGACCAGCTGACACTGGGAACCAGGTCCTGGGCTGCCCCCAGCTTCTGCCAAAGTACCCACATCCCCAGAAAGTGCTGCGGCAAGCAGCAGCACACATCTCCCACTCAACCTGCCCAGCCAGGAGCTTTCTGTCACTCAGGGAACAGATCCTATTCATCACTGCCTTGCTACGAAACCAGCACCATGCTATGGCAAACGTGGGGTGAGTGGCTCCTGAGGCATGAGCTAGTCCTTTGGAGCGGAGAGAAATCACTTCATGATCTTACCAGCTTCCAAAAAAGCCAGCAGCTGGTATTGTATCCCTCAGAGAAGTGAAGAAGCCCCATTCAAAGGACTGCACTGTAACACCTATTATTAGCCACTTCCATGACAAATTCTGCTTGGGCATCAGCCCAACCTGTGCAGCTCCAGGATGGGTGCTAACTGCATCAGCATAAGCATTTTTTCCAATCTCACCATTTCTGAACCACAGGTTTGTGCTGGTAGAGACCTCAGTGCAGCTACACTCATGCTCAGCTCTGAGCAGTGGGCAAGCCAAGCCCCTAGGAAAAAGGCTATTACGGGTTCTCTGAGTCACTGAGTGTCTTTTCCAGTTGCACTTAAACCTGATACTGATCCATACTTTCGTTGAAAGCAGAAATTAAGCAGATGAGCAAGTAGCTGGGAAGGCACTTTAAAGACTTTTTCATCAAAGGTGATTTCAAAACACTTTCCAACTTGGCACTCTTTACCATAAATATGCCACACAGGTTTCCAGGGGGCTTTGGGGTAAGAAGATCAGTGTTGTAAGGAAGCATCTCCTCTGCCAAAGTCTGATACTTGAGGAGCTCCTCCTTGCAAAATAACACAAGCACCTGTTGTTTGTTTTGGCAATTCTGAAAACACAGTGTTCCCACAGACTCCACGCACACACCAGCTCTGGGAGAGCCCTTGCTCTTGGTAGTGGAAGAGATAATCTTATATAAATAAAAGAATTCTCAAGGTGTTTAGCAAAGAGATTCCAGCCCAAAGGTCAAGAAAATTGCCTGTTCTTGCCTTCACTGCAAGGAAAATATGTTGGCCATGACCATGGCTGAGCACAGTTATGGGTAACAGCAGCACTTCTTGACACTGAAAGGCAGGATTTGCTTGTGGAGCACCCCTCACCACCCAATCCCAGGGAAGTCTCCCAAGTAACATGGTGCCTACCCCTCCCCATAGGAGGTTTGTGGCCATCTACACGCAGGACACAGCCTCCAAGCTATGATGAGCCCAGATCAGAATGACAGTCCAGATTTGGTGCAGTCCTGGCAGCTACAAGGGCTCAGAGAGGCAGAGCAGCCTGCAAAGTTGAGTAGAAATCCCTAAAGCACACCAAGCTCATGCTGACTTTGAAGCACCAGTGCAAGATTTGTCCTCTTAGCATCTCCTCTGGGTCACAGTTTGAAGCCAACAGGAGATGCACACACACAATCTAATGGCCAGGCGCAAACCAAGCTTCCACAGCACTAAGAGCTAGTACTGGTGTGCACGTGGGCAGGCTGGAAGGCACACTGGTACTGGACTCCAGACTAAGAGGTAGGCACATGGGCTCAACACCGCACTAGGGAGGATGGCACAGTGTCTGTAATGAGGCTTTTTATTCCTTCCAGAAAACAAGCAACCCCATGGATGTTAACTGTGGAGCTGTGTGTAAAATATCAATCCGTTACCTTAACACCCAGCTTCTCGCCTGAAACCCATTTGTTTTGTGCAGTGTTTATGCAGAAAATTCTTCCAGGCACCCAAGACAGTTGTGATTACTCACCTTAATGTTCAGCATTTATCCGTATCTATCTCACGGTAGTTAACACACACAAGCCAGCCAGGCTTAGCAAATCTTTGCCCTTTTCTACATTATTGATCTGACATTTCCTCTGGAGTGTTTCAGCTGAGAATTAAATTAGCGCCGTATCTCTGGACATTCCCTAGTTAAAACAGACCGGCTGCATGGACTGGCACACCCTTTGTTCAGTCAATCACACTCTTCCTGTTATTAATTCATGGAACCTTGCTGTTATTTCTTAAAAGTGGAAGATGCCATTAGCAATGCTAATGAAAACTACAGACTCATTACACCCGCCGCTCTCCAGACAACCCCGAAGGAGCCCTCTCCATCCTACAGAGCCCTCTTGCTGCCATTCCCAGGCAATAGTAATTTGTTGTTTGCTTTCTTCTTGGAAGAAAATATGCCTAGCCCTTAACTGTGGTGTGAACCAGATGTTCCAGCCCGCTGCTGAATTTGGGCCATCTCCAGGGATCCCCTGCAGTGGTCCTGCATTAGTCCTAGCACCAAGGAGAAGGCAGCATGGCTCTGAAAGGCATCAACTCAGGGCATTCCCTCGCTTCCCATGTTCTCTTTTCAAGTATAAACTACCTGGTTATTTCCACGGGTAAATGTTTATTTCCCCCTTTGCTTTTATGTCACGGAAACGCCATCAAAGGATCAGCAGGGATGACTTTGAGAAGACTGTTTGGCCTGAGGAAGAGGTGTCCGCAGCACAGGCTCAACCGCCTTCCCAGATTTACAGGGCTTTCGTTGGTATTTAATAAAGATTGCTGTTCTGACAATAAAGAGAAACATCTGCTGCCTTGTAAGTGTCTGGCCTGCTCTAACAGCCTTTCTCCTTCCTTCGTAAGAGAACAGTTTGGATTGATTAAGACTCAAGCACGTGTACGACGCTTTGATAGATCCCCACCTTGTTGAATTCTTACCTGAAATCGTAAAAAAAAAAAAGCCAAGCACAACACTAAATAAAAGTCTAGAGGACATGTGAAGGCCCAGAAACTTCAAAGCAAAACTTTCAAGGCTGAATTTTGGGTCTAAGGAGCTTTATATTGTTCCAGTTACAAAGGAGGTCCTCAGTCTGGGGCTTCACTGGCACAGAGCTCCGCTACAGCTGAGGGGAGTCTCAGTCTGTCTGCAAACACACATCCAGACGTGACCCTCGTAAAAACTAAACTGAGGTATGACCTCCAGGCTTTGATTTTGGATGATCTTCTGCCCAGCCAAAGGGCAAAGCACCCAAGCTCTACCTGCTGCTGGACAACTTATGGATGTAATGAGGGAAACTGAGGATGCTCTAACCCCTGCAGGACTGGGTCTTCAGACCAGAACAAGATGCATCTTCCAATTGAAGAATGGTAGTAAGCATGCAATAGGGAAAACAAACCTGAACTAAAACTCTTTAGCACAAATAAAGCTCTGAATAGGAATCAGTGCAGACTTGGTGGCTCTAAGCGTAGAATACCTGTGGATAAATAAAAACCTTCATGCCACATGTATGTGCCTGGGTTATTCCTCCATGGAAGCCAAAAAGGGGGCTTTGCTGTAGTATTTCATTCACTTCTTTTAAACCCTTTTACTTTTCATTTTGAAAAGGAAAATTGCAATAAAAGACGATAAATGTTAATGTTGGTAAACGGCTGTGCTGGGTAAAGTCATGTAGTGTTCAGGCAGGGGATGGCTCTCTGTAAAGCCATTACAGAGGAGAGGAGATCTGGCTTGGGGCTGTTTTGATGCTGGTACACACTTCAGGCTGCTGCTCTGCACACCGCTGGGACTAGTCATGGGGCAAGGGATTAAGCACAGGCAGCAAACGTGTGAAGCCTCTGAACTGCAGTGAGACAGTCCTCCCTCACGCTAAAAATCCACCACCCGAACAGCCCTGCTCAGCAGAAAAAAAATCTTCTCTATTTCAGAGATAGGGAAATGATGTGTTACACTTCCTCGCACAGCTTAGCTGATGCCGTTTAGGAATAATCCGCCTCGCTTGTGCTATCAAATATAAACCGTCCTCGCCTCGACACAGCCAAAGCTCCCAGTTGTGTCAAAGCGTGTGGTGCGTCTTCTAACACGGGCAAAACCCACGCTGGGGATTAGGCTGGGACCGCTAAACTCCTTTCACTTGTAGGATAAGATAGTTAAAGCTCAGGTCTCTGGAGGGAGGATGTAGATACGTAACCCAGTGCTGCAGCCACCCACAGCTCCTCTGCGCACCGAGATTCCAGGCAAACTCTGTGCCTGGCACATTGCCTCCCACTGCACAGGCACTGGCCAAAGACCACCCTCACTCAGACCCTCTGCATCTTGTTTCTCCTGACTGCTGCCCCTGCATCAGGAGGCACATTTAATTCACTGGCCACTCCTGTGGTTTAATTAAGTAAGTCACATTATAGGACCAGAGGAGGATACAAACCATACAAACCAATCCCCTAGAAACATTATGGCACCCAACCACAAACCACTTCTCTTCACAAAGAAGAAATCACTCCAGGTCACTTTCATTCAGCTAAGAATTAGCTGGAGCAAATAATTGAGGAACTAAAATACAGTATTAACAATAATTGCTTTTACCAATGGGCTTCTGAATGAGGTGTGTGGCACATGTCCCACTTGCAGTCATTTCCTTGCCCTGAACAGATTCGCTGAAGATTTGAGCCCTAATCAGTGCAACTTAACTTTATCTACAGCATTGGTATTTGTGTGTTGTTCTTCTGTGGTTAGACATCAGCTTCGGCTCCCAGGAGACTCCCTCACACAAATTGACGGTGTCTGTTCCAAATCACTGCACACTAGCTTTTATATAGAGAAAAGGCTTTGTTTTTCTTCTAAAAAATATTTTTCTAAAAGGAACTGATTTTTAGTGCCTGACCTTGGATTTCACAGCTGCAAAGCAGCAAAGGATTTGCCAAAGGGCTTCTTCCAGGTGCCCCCCAAAAAAAAAAGCACACAAAGCTCCTGTCACTGTAGAAGCTGCTGAAGGGTGTCCACCCTGCAGCCCTTCTCCAGCGCAGGCAGATTCTGGGCTGTGGGAAGCTGACACAGAGCCATGCAGCCCACGAGCCATGCTCTGTGACCTGAAAGACAACACCTGCTCCCCTGAGAAGGCGTCGTGGTCCAGCCATACGTGATTACAGAATCAGTCAAATTGTGCTGAGCACACAGAGCAGATCCCCAGATGATGTAAATTGGTGGGAGCCCACAGAGCCCATTCACACGCCACCCCAAGCTGAGATATTTCCGAGCCACTCTGCACTCAGAATGCAGGAAAACAGGCAGAGACTCTGAACTGTTACCAATTAATGTTGTTTCTTTAACATGCTCAAAAGGAAACGGTCCATGTCAGGAGAGTTACCCTGAAAGGAAAGAGCACCTGCCATTCCTATGGTCGGAGTCTCCCGTGTCTTTATCTTGGGCTTCTGACTCCTTAATCTGTTGTGGAATGTCATTTAATTAAGCATTTTCAGGGTTCACTCTAGGCCGTGGGATTATGCTGGAAGCAGGCAACGCTGGCCTGAAGTTGCGATAATTAAGGCCACGAAGGACAGCTTGGCACATTGTCTAATCAGGGAGCCAACATAAATATGCCAGCACTGGTACTAAACATTTCCGTGGTAGGAACATTCAGACTTACTACATGGGGTCTCCCCAGTCACACAAGGAATAGAGAAAAGTTAAATTAAATAAAAGTCATTATTCGGTTCAAATAAATTAAAAGGAAATAAATGACATTAAAAACATTCCTGACAGTGCAGCAACTGCCCAGGTTTGCAGCCTTTGAATACACTGTACTGTGAGCTTTACTGACTACTAGAAATAGGAAGTGCTGGCCAGGACACAGCACTGCTGCCTTCTGTGCCCCAGCTCCAAACCAAACCTTGACCCTTGGACCAGAGAACAGCAGCCCTGCAACATCAGACCTTCAAGTTCACAGGACTTCATGCAGTTGGACTGACCTGAGGGAGCTGCCATGATTCCTGCTGGCAGAGCTGCCAGAGTGACACCATGACCAGCTGTGCCCATCCCGATGCACTTGCTGGCAGCTCGCTGTGACGTCTGCTCTGCTGAAGTGGAACACGGTCCAGGAATGCAGCTGGCGAGGGTTGGCATCTTTCCACCAGCTACAGAAAGCACAGGGCATCACAGAGAGCAGGGCAGCAGGCAGCTGGGTCCTTGCAGCACATGTTGGGCAGCCTGGGGGAAGCAAAAGAAATGGCTTCAGGGTGTTCGACTCACCATGTACCATTGACGTCCCAGAGAAGCCCAAGTGCACTTGTGGTTAACATGAAGCAAAATAACATCCTCCCATACTGCAACTGTAGAAGTGCTTCTTGTTCTCCTGCCTTCGTTTCCTCAGCCCCAGCTGAGTTGCCCAGACTGCTCCTGGGCCATCACCTCTTCTACTGACTGTTCTGCATCCTTTCCTTCCCACTGTGTTCCTGCTCCCCACACCATTAGATTGTTCAGAGTCATAGAATTATAGAATCATAGAATCATTAGGGATTGGAAGGGACCTCAAAAGATCATCTACTCCAATCCCCCTGCCATGGGCAAGGACACCCTACCCTAGATCAGGCTGGCCAGAGCCTCATCCAACCTGGCCTTAAACACCTCCAGGGATGGGGCCTCAACCATCTCCCTGGGCAACCCATTCCAGGCTCTCACCACTCTCA
>JAOXOE010000776.1:2486793-2511115 GCA_028565055.1 Phoeniculus purpureus | reverse complement strand
GGCATCCCTGCCCTCCAGCGTGTCTGCTGCACCACACAGCTTGGTGTCATCAGCAAACTTGCTGAGGGTGCACTCAAACAAACACCTGTGGAAAAAGACAGAAAACCTTAGCATATGAGCCCAGTGCCCACCTTGTGATACCAACAGGCCAACCACTGCAAGTGTGGACACCCAGCCTGGAGCTCATGCAAAAACACTGCCTTGAGGCATTTCCCCCTCCTCCCTTCCGTTCCAATGGAATTGGAATTTACACAACACAGTGTTTCTCATACTGATAATCCTGTCTGCTTTCCCAGTTTGCTTTGGCTTCTTATATATTGATAGGAACGGCTGCCCAGGGGGGTTGTGGAGTCTCCTTCTCTGGAGAAGTTTAACACCTGCCTGGATATGTTCCTGTGCAGCTTGGTCTAGATGATCCTGCTCTGGCAGGGGGACTGGACTAGGTGATCTTTTGAGGTCCTTTCCAATCCCTAGCATTCTGTGATTATCCTTCAACATGCTTAATCACAACAGATGGGTGTGTACAAACAGTTCGGCTAACATCTCAGAAGGCTCTATTATGGCTTCATTATGAGTACTTACAGAAATTCCACTGAAAACTAACAAGTGTGACACACAAGTTTTGGGTTCAAGGGCTTCTCTTGTTGCCAGTACTGCCAGACGTAAAAAGTTCATGTGGTACAACAACAGAGTTGAGGTCATCGCAAAGGAAAAAGGGGGACTAACGTATGCCGTTTAACCGACGTGAATGTGACAGACAAAAGGGCTGGTTAATAAAGACAGCAGCTGTATAACCTGGGCATGGTTTCAGGCAATAATGTCCTCTGGTTGCTGCGCTGCAGCTTTTACAGGGTGGAGAGAAATTGCAGTGTGTCCTGACTGTGCAGCACCCAGCACCATCAGGGTTTTGGCCTCTTCTACCCGATGCACCAGCAGATCGCAGAGAGGCAGCACAAATGGAGACTTTGGGAGGCAGGTCACTCTCCTCCTTTTAGGTGCACCTGACCAAAACATAAACCACACTGGAGATAAGCAGTAGTCCCCCTTTTTTTTTCTGCCAAGCAGGCCATAGAGCAAATAGCTCCAGGGCTGTGAAAGCTGCATTCGTTCCCCAGTGCCTCCTCATTAGAAACGTCTCCCGAAACACGCTGGGTGTCATATCCAGTTAGTGTCAGGTGACAGGCGTCGTCTTCTGCAACAGTCGCTTTAACAGTGGTATTATTACTTTTACTTGAGTGCTTTGATTTTAAGCCACGGGAGATGTCACAAATTAGTGTTTACAAAACTTAACACGAGGGGGCTGTCAGTACTTGCTTGAAGACAAGGATTTAGACGGTTGAGACCCCATTGCGGAGGCAGCAGACTAATTACCAGAGCCAGGGTACGGAAGGATTCCAGACCTAAGTACCACCTCAAGCAGAAGTGACATTAATGATGCTCAGAGAGCAGCACAGAGGCACACTGGACTGACACCTCCCACCTTTGGCTTTTTTCTTGGGTTTGGGGTTGTTTGGGGGTTTTGGTTGGTTGGTTGTTGTTGTTTGGGGTGTTCTATATATGATGCAGAAAAGAATTAAAAGAATGAAGTGAGAGAGTCCATTTCAGCGTGGCAAATGCTCTGCTTACAGCAATGCACATCCTGACACTGCCTGTTAGGTGAGACAATAAAACCATAAGCACCTCTCAGCTAACTCATGAAACTACAGTCAGCTCCGTGTTTCAAGGGAAGAGATTCTATATAAATAAATTGCCTGGTGAGTCAGAGAGAAGATACTAATTCTTCTATGATCCAAGAATTCACTGATATTACCTGTTGGTTGTGAGAGTTCGGTTCCTGGTGCTAGCTATCCAAGTGGAAGAAATATATTTTGCATTTGATAGAACCTGAAAAACATATGTAATTGCTATGACTAATAAACAGTCAGGAGAACCAAATTTCATCGGTGTGATATTCAAAACCCTTCAAAGTACAAATACAGAAGACATCAGCGTGCAGAAGAACGCTAAATATCCCTTAGAAACACAGCTCTCCTAAAAGGCCCTTCAGCAAAGTAAGGTATTCCCATGTTCACCATTCACAAACAGAAACATGCTGCTAAACCCACGCTGGCATTAAATCCCCAGCAGTGAGAAGTTTCATACAAGTGCAGACTTGTTTGCAAAGCCAGTGCACCGAGAGCCGCTCATGCAGTGGAAGGTCCCATAAACCTCCACTCCAGCCTTTCCCCGTGATTCATAGCATCATTCGGTGCAAATCACAAGCCACATTACCAACATGGGTCTTCCCGATCAACACCAGGTACTGACGTTTAAATATCTCCTGCACTAAAAAGCAATTGCTGTTTAGATCTACTTTTTTTAAACAAAGAAATCATTATAACATTCTCATAATTGCTTATCTCTCAGTGGAAGATAATGCAGACACAGCTGTTATTTCAAAGGACACTTTGTACATGGAGCTCAGTCACATCTGAAATACAGCAGAGATTCTCTCTCTAATTCAGGCACCTATTTATTGCTGACTGCGTCGTGTGACAGCACTGTGGCCTCAGTTACACTCACAGCAGAGGTACTTACTCACTGTAATTTGCCTAAGGACTTCTTCCTCCTCTGAGCCCAGTTCAGCAAAATGTTGCAATAGATGCTCAGGATCGCGCTTGAGCGATTTACTGAGGATGCCTGAGCATCTCTATGCTGCCTTGAGGAGCTGCTTCCCTCTAGATGTTCCTCCCCTTATTTCTCCCAGCCAATCTTACAGAGCACCTCGTACCTGCCCCACCAGCCACCTCTACTTGCTGAGGGTGGGTTCACAAGCCACAGGTCCACCTCTCTAATAGAAAACCTCAGGAAAATATCTGTGTAGTAGATAAGGTCACATAACACTGCTGGGGTCAATAGCAATCTCTGTCTATCTGGATTTTAAAGATGAAATAAGACCTTGCCCTGAAATCAAATGTCTTCCTTATCCACAGGTACATCAGAACTTCTTGCTGCCTATAAAAAGGGGTGTTGCTCCCCTACCCCACAAAGCCACACCAGCAAGGCTACTTCTTTGCGAGTGCTCAAATACGAATGGCCAGGACAGCATCCACAGATGGATCACTAAATCCACTTATTATCAGTTGGATACTGACTTTCGCAGGGTCACTTAAGAGCATCTCTCCTATATTTGTATCTCCTTCTATTTTTATGTCTCTTATTTCTGTCTCTCAGCTCAACCAGGAAAGGATGCTTTTCCAAGAGGCTGCACCCCTGCATGCAGCAGCATCCCCAGACAGAGTCCCTCTTCCAGCTCCCCAGAGAACAGGCTAATTTCCATATCAGCACCCTTTGATACAGTGCCTGCTCTACAGAATACGTGCAAAGACTCTATGAGATTCTAATTCACCTTTATATCAGCGATTGGAGACCCCAGGAGCCTTTCAGAAACCAAGATGACCCACCACTTCACAAGTAATTGTCCTTAGCCTGATATGGCCTGAGATACAGATCTACAGCTCCATAGTACATGCCCCTCAAGGCATGGACTTTGACTAAACCCTTCCTGCAAGCAGGAGCAGAGTTAGACAAACTGCTCAACCACCAGGTTTGGTGACTCCCAAGACACAATGGACCAACAAGATCTTTCATCTTCCATGAGTACATGCCATAAGTCTTCCAAAATTTAATGTCAGTGGGAGAGATTTCTCTTACGCAGAAGTACCTCCTGACAATAGTACTGCTACTACTGGAGAATCCATCAGTGCTCACGTTGCTCCAACAGAAAACTACCTTCACTTTTAAAAACAGGTAAAAACCTTTACTCCAACAGAAAACTATAGCGGCACATCAGTCAAGTTAACCAGTGTCCTGACTCACTCTACCTATCATCTAAGAGCAGGAGAGATATAAGGTGAAACACATGGGTAATACAGGTTCTAGAAAGCTGCTACAGATAAAAACACACTGAAAACTAGATTAAATTACCAAGAAGATAAACCCCAGGAGGATATGAATCAATAATTTACATTTCAGAACAGTTACTCAGAAACCTACAAGAGCTTTCAAAAGCCCATCTCCCTCATCCCTCTCCAAAACTTGACCCTGAAAACAATCTACAGCAATTTCCTCAGAACTGAAGTAATTCTTACAACCACTTGAAGTTCTGCCTCACATGAACTTGACAAGTGAATGGAAAGAGAGAAGAGGAGATCCAGGATTTCACCTGATTGCGATTGTTGCTACAAACACAGCAGAGTGATTTCCCAGTCTTAAAATGTAAATGAACTCTTAATGCAGATCTACTGCTAAATATTGTACTTACTAACAAAAAGGCTCCCTGATGCCATTAACACAGCTGGACTGCCAGCTCAGAAATGTCAGCTTCCTCTCCTACATTGCAGAAGCTCTACTGTTAATTTTGACATCTGGTTTTTAGTGAGATGCATTCCTCGCCGAGCAAATGCACACTGACAAACCAGGGGCCCTCTGTGTATTTTGGTAAATTGCAATCCATTATGAATATATATCTTCCCCTAATGAAATGTTAGCTTTGCACTTGTAATGCTGTCCAAGGATCTGGTGGGAACGTTTAATAACAATAATATTTTGCTGAGGATAACACAGCTACCTCATTTAGGTATTCCTAATACTCTCCCCTGGATGAGTTTTTCCCCTGATATATTAACAGTTAATAGCAGACAGGTGAGAGCAACTAGGTGATAGCGAGAGGAATAAACCAGCCTAGCAGCTAAAGCTTTTCTGCAGAGGAAGCAGAACATCGACATGTCTGCAGCAGCTTCCACTGGGATCTTGCTGACAGCAAACATCATGGATCAACACAGTCCTACGAGGATGCACAGCTCAATTACTGAACACTGCTTGCCCTTGAGTGTGATTTGAGAGCCTGGCCACGTGTTGTGAGAATATGGGGGTGTGCTCAGTGCATTTAGCATGAGGAGGTAAGCGAGGCTGGTGGAAAGCCTTCCCTGCACCTGCTTTTCAGCACTGCAAAGGAAGAGTCCTCACTCTTTTTGATGATAAACTAGTTTTTTAATCTGTTTAGCCCAGATGATTCTGAATGTAAAGTTAGTAGATCCTCATACAGAAGATCACATCTGTCCCAGTGCGGACTGACTGGACACATGGAGTCTACTACAGACAGACACCACAGAACCACTGCACTTGGCCCAGTGGAGCGCTGCCAGCTTGGTTGCTGGCTGTGTGTCAGGGCTGTGCCTTCAAACTCAGCTTCTGAGCAGCTCTGCAGCTGAAGCACTGCTTGCAGTCAAGGCAAGCAAAACACCCTGGGGTGCATTTAGGCCTGGCCTAACGCAAAATACACTTGCATCAGTTGGCTCAGTTTGACCTGGCCCTGTAAATCACCTCCTGAACAGGGCAATCTTCCAAAGGACAGAGTGGCAGTCTGGTGGCACACTGGTACCTCCCATTTCAGTGGGGCTGGCTGCATTCTGCTGACCTAGATTAATATCTGGTGACAGGACTGATCAGCAGTGCTTTGTCTTACAAGGCCACGTTGCTCAAGCGCAAGTGTTGGGCAAACAGCAAGTCAGCACAGAGCTGCCCTTCCTAGTAGGAAATGCTGCTCTGGTCCTTGCCTGAAAGCAGCCTGCAAAGGCAGTGCTTCCAGGCAGTGGGTGCCAGAAATCCTGAGCATCCTCTGGCCTCTGCGGGCAGCCGGCACCCCTACAAGAGCTAGTCGAGAACACAAGACTCTGATGGTGCATGTCGGTCATGGAAGAGAGATGATAAACAGAATTGGGTGCACAGACCCAGCCACTTAAAATACCATGCTCATGCAATGCTGGTCTCAAATAAGCACATGCACCAGAGAAAACTGAACCAGGAGTCACCCTGAAAAGTACAGCTGAATCACTTGTTCAAAGTCAGTCAGCAGCTTTCTGAGCAAAAGTAAGTTTGTGAAGCAGAAAGCAAGCACCAGCTCTCAGCAGCAGGCTGGAAAGCTGGCTGCCCTCTCTATTTAGCATCATGTTCCTTCTGCTGCATTGCAAAGAGATTTAACTTCACCCAAAGCTTCAGGAATATCTGATTCTACCTGATATCAAGGATTCTGTAAAAAAAAAAAATTAAAATTGAGGCAGCAGCTGGGTAAATCATAGCACGTTATGACCAAAAAAATTCCACAGTGAGACCCAGACACCAGATAAATAGCCCAAAGAGAGATTTAGACAAGCATAATTTCTAATCCCATTCATTCCACAAGAACTGCTGTCTTTTAAATTATATAAAATAAAAAAAAGTTATAGCATCCAAGAGGAGAACCTCAAGAAGCCTTTAAAACTTTTGGTGTTGTTTATAAAGAAAAAAAGTGCACGTGTGTCGTGGGGAGAAGGCAACTCAGCAGCACAGGTGCTACAGCTACATGAGATTTATAAGCAGGCTTGCTGGGGGGCAGAGAAAGTTTCTCCCTCAAAGTTCTGTAGACAGACAGTACACAGCAGTCAGGCAGTTTCACATGACAGGCTCAATGCAAATAAAAAAACCAGGCTCCCATTTACTTCTAAATTGCTCACCATGTTTTGCTGTAGCACATAAAAGTTGGAGTGTTATCTGACATATATCAAGACTCTGGATATTTAGATCTAGAAGGAATTGGGGTCTGGGCTTTTGCGTCTGAAATCAGTACCTCATCCAGCTACTAGAACAGTCCCTATCCTACTTAAAAAGCAGTTCACACCATCTGTTATTACTGTCAAATTTATTATTACACCACTTGGTTGTATTTTATTTTAAAGATCTACTTCATAGAGAGATTCAAAGCTCACAGTGGAAAAACTTAACTGACATTAGGGATCTAGTTCAGGGCCCCAGTGAGTGGAAGAGAATTAATATTAATTCTTAACTTCCGTATTTGAGCATGACATGCCCCCAGGCTTGCTGCTTGTCTTAGCAGAATGACTATCTTCTGTTTAGGCATGACAATATTTGTCAAGTATAATGCTCATTAGTCTGCTGTGTGGTCAGGCTCGAAGTGTATAAACACTCTGCCAGTTCAGGTAGGGACTAAAGGTCTGCTCTTTGTGGTCAATTACAGCCATCAACATTAATGATACCACCATGGAGAGCTGTGCAGGGAGAAGAGAGAAAAGTGCTTTTCTGAGGTTAGTCTTGACAATGTACCTTGGCTACAAGGAGCTGGCAATGAAAAATGTAGTGTGCACCTCCAGGCTGTCTAACCCTCACAGTGATTTATTTCAAGAATAGTCTAGTGGCTTTTTATTTTTAAAATACCTGAATAAAAGACAAGCTTTCTAGCCTGAAGTGCATTCTCTTGTATTCTTCAGAAACCACACTGTTGATAATACTAAAACCTGATGTTTAATCCAAGTGAGAAAAAGCAACACAAGCTGCTGAAATTTTCCCATCTCTGCCTTTGTTTTGGACTTTACATTTCCCCCAAACCTTAAGATCTCCCTGCAAAGCTGAGATTTTGACTCTGTTTAGTGGGAGAGAATTCTTGTCCCATTTCCTATATGAACTTAAGAAAATAATTTTCCTCCTTGGAAAATTATAAATTTTCATTTACATTTCTAATTACTAAAACGAGGCTGTAAGTTTGGCAATATTTTTAAATATTCACCGAAGCAAAAAAACCTAAACATTATTACAAAACTAACGACATAACCATCCTCAACTGCAACATCCCACTAACTACCAAAGGAGAACAACCGCTCGTCAGCCCTTTAACTGCCAGCTCAATGGAGGGTAGAGCTTCAGTGAAAGCACCATCAATGAAAGCAGAAATAGCATGCGCTTTTGAAATCCTCACATGGAGAGCTGTGCTGGAGCACTATAAATACAAATGAGGGAAAGACAGCAATAGCATGTCCTGAAATCCCAGTGAAATTTGGCACATGCATAGCTGCCTCAATGAAACCTATTCATGGAGAACTAGGTAAGCATGGATATTCCCAACTGGAAAAAATAAACCCAAAAATGCATGGTCCAGTTCTTCCCTAAGCAGGAAATCACTTAAGCACATGTTCAATTTTAAGCAGGACTTAAAAACATGTCTTCACATTTAGGGGAGGTTTAATGCTTTGCTGAAGGAGAAACACTTTGATCAGAGTCATCATTTGTTTAACCTTTGACCACTGATTGAAACTTAATTGGCATCCATCACCTTCACCAGCACAGTATAACAGAGCACTAACGCTGGGGTTCTGGCCATATTCTATTCATTTAATTGCGTTTCTTGGCCTCAACAGAATCCCACACGTCAGGCTATTTATGTATTAGTCCACGGAGCAGACTGCACAGCAAACAGCAGCATTCAATATTTGATGCATTCTCTGAAAAAGAAAAACACATTTTCTGTAAGTGAGGTGTAGCTCAGTAATTCAAACTCTCAGCATCCATGAAATCCTGCAATCCATTTGTGCCTGCTTTGTAGAACTGACGTTTGCTTGGTGGTCTAAAGCCTTTTATTTTCCTCTTTTCCTTTCCAGCATGTGCTCTTGTACTTACCAGGGCACTTACAGTATTATTTAGGTTGCTGCCTGCAATATTTTTAAGCTACTATAAGACAGTTTCTTAGACATTTTCATAATGTTTTGAAATGCTGATGAGGATTTAGCATTAAAATTAATGGCAGCCAGCCGTGGTCTTTCAGATGTGAAAGACTGTGCAGTATTTTCTGGGAAAAAAAGGGGGGAGCAAGGGGGAGAAGAATGGAGATATAAATAGCCAGTCTTGCTTTTCTCCAGGCAGGATCTTTTTAATCATGTAAAATAGATTTTAAAGATTAAAGACTCTAGGCTCTGTTCTGCCTTCGCTCATGTCTCGTATCACCAATTTTTTGTATGTAATTTGAATGAAAAAGGACACACATGGTGTTTTCATTTGCATTACCCCAAACTGGAATTTCCCCTTGAAGAACATAGCCCCTACCTCCTCTGCAGCAAGCAGAAAACCACCACATGCAAGTAGAACACAGAACAGGAGAAAGACCAATTCCAAATCATTACCTTAATTCTTGGACCTGGAAGCTTGGTTTTTTTGAGATAAAATTTGGAGCTATGTCTTATAAGCTGAAAAGGAGACAGAAGAATTACTGGTCCAGCAGCTATATCTGTATATGTATGAGCTGCAGTCCCAGATTTCATCCAGACATCATTGTACTACCCACTGAAAAATCAGCATTAATTGAACAGAAGCATCAAGCACTGGGAAAACTGGCTGCACCAGGGAATGAGAGATCTCTTCTGTCCTGCTCAGGAAGGTCATTGGCACTAGGGGTGTTCTGCAAGGACTGCCAAAGGTAGAGAGCAGAGCTCAGCTCCACAGAGAAAAGATGAATCAAATTTCTACTGCAGAAGCAACATGGCCTGAGAAGATGCTGGGATGACAGAACGGGCCAAAGAACCAAAACTCTGAGGCAGAATACACTACCCATGCTCAACAACAGTCCATTGACAGAGGTTTCCTTCTTGTGTCACTGCATGATAAATCCTGTTTTGCCACCTCATTCCTTCTCACCAAGGCAGACAATGCAGTAGGAGTTGCATAGATCAATCTTCACTCTTGATTTTATTTTTCTAATGCAAGTTGCAATCAATTGCTCTTACACATTGACTAAAGCATCTTGAAGTTCTTCATCATGAGGGTGACTGAGCACTGGAATGGGCTGCCCAGGGGGGTTGTGGAGACATTTAAAACTCACCTGGACATGTTCCTGTGAGACTTGGTCTAGGTGATTCTGCTCTGGCAGGGGGATTGGACTAGATGATCTTTCGAGGTCCCTTCCAATCCCTGATGTTCTGTGCTTCTGTGATTTTCACCATATTACAGGTCTCAGACTGCAGTTGTAGTCCCACCTGGTTTCCAGTCATGAGTTTCTCCTGGAGTAGGAATTTGCTTACATTCTCAAAGATTTGGAAGCTAACAAAAATCAGTGCTGGAATGCATTGATTTTATGGTTCGTATTTAGTCCTACTTCTCAAATGAAGTACAGAGCATGTGGACAATTCTCCTTGATTACACATATAAAAACCCAGAGCATCCTGTTTCATATGCTAAAATACCAATGACCTTACAGGCAGAGATCATGGTGCCTTCCTTGAGGGACCAACAAAAGTAATCGGCTATGAGCAAGCATTCTTTCCACTAGTTATTCTTTCAAATTCAAAACCCCAAGAATAGGAAGGAAACAAAGGACACTGTTTATCAGATACAAACCAATAAACATTTTAATGTCATTTGGAATTCACCTGGAAATCCTGCTCAAACCCAAGACAGTTTTATGGCATGCTTCATCTCCACAGGTTTGAAGAGTAGAGTCCTGTATCCCATGCAAGTACTTGGCTATGCATGTGGCCTATGGAAAGAGGGAGACATGCAAGAGCAGGAAAACATCATTTGAATGTAAGAATCTCTGTCATCACTCTAAGCAGTGCCTTCTTGTTGGGACAGTACGGTAGAGTGAAAATAAACACATGCAACTCTATTACAAGAAGGTTAAACACGTCTGTAATTGAAATCAAAGACTTTGCCTTGACAGCCCTGGAAATGCAAGTTCACAATGCACAAGATAGTGTGGGAAGCGTCAGCATAAACCTCCCACACTGCCTCTGCTAGTGCAACCGGGGGATAAGGGCAGTGCTTTGCCAGTCTCTCAGTCTCCTGCCTCTCTGTTGAAAATGGCCACCAGTGTTTTCAATTAATTCCAGGTGGTTTTGTACTGCAGCCACCGATCCACTTGGAGCCGAACCAAAACGTTCCCCTCATAGCACAACACACCACACTCCCTCCCAGCCTGCTGATCTGTTTCAAGGTCCTGACCCTAGTTTTTAAAGCCCTTAATAGGCGAGAGTCTAATGAACCTTGGAGACTGCTTCTTATTCTACAATCCGAGGCAGCAGCTGTGATTGCTCTGGGTGAGCAGTGCTGAGCAAGCACAGGGTGAAGCCCTCCTTGCTTTCTGCATACAAGCCTCCAGCCACCAAAGTCTCAGCTGTCTTTTAACAAGAGCAACATCCTCAGACCCTTATCTGCAGCCCTGCTACAGCATTCTTCGCTATTGCCACTGCAGTATTCATTAAAAATTAGCAAAGATCAGGAAAAGCTGCATTTTAGAAAAAGACTTTTTTTCAGATTGCTGCAGAAAACAGTTATGGCAAGACTGTGTCCCCAGGAGCAAAGAGAAAGGGACATTACTTGAATTGTAGAAAAATAGGATTGGAAGAGAACTTATGAGGTCAGTACCTCATCCCTGTTGGGCTATAGCAAGGGGAGCTCAGGTACCAGAAACTCGATGGAGTAGCTCAGCAGCTAAGTAGAACTGGCCTACTCCACTTTCAGAGCAGCGTGGTCAGCCCACATAAGTTAAACTTGAAAGCAAAGGCAGCACTCTTTGTGGGGGATCTCTATGGTTGGTTAGGACCAGCAGAACATGCAGCTTTAAGAAGAAATTCTTTGTTACTGATGTATTAATTAATACTCCCTGGTTTGCTCATCAGCCTCTTCTCACCCTTTCACGTGCAGTCCGTGCTTTTTCTGCTATACAGCTACAAATAGAACTACAGAATTAGCCTGCACCTTGACACTGGTTTGAAACCTTCCCTGTATCTCCACCCTCCTTGCCACATGCTATTTCTTACCCTAATGTCAACTTTAAAATAGATTAGAGGCTGAAACAAATCCAATTCATTACTCCTACAGCACTAGCACTGTGCTACCCATTGCCTTCCTTCTCTTTCATATCTATCCTTCCTTTGCCTCCATCTTCACCACTGGCATCAGTGTAAAGCACTTGCTCAGCCACTGCATTGAGCCTCAGCAAGTGCCTCAACAGGCACCTAGAACCCCCAGTAACCCACCAAGAGCAGTGGATGCTGAAGCCCTTGTCTTACCAAGAAACATGTTCCCACTGTTCCTAACAGTCGAACATCAGTTGGCCACAGTGAGCCCTTTCAGACAGCATGCTCATCTACTTTCATATCCTGCTCTGTAAGTCAGGTTCCTTCAAAAGAAAAGCAGTAATTACTGCAGCCACACCTATACTGGAAATGCCTGTGCAATGATCTATAGCTCATGCTCACAAAGAAAACAAAAGCTCTAAAGAAGTAAGCATCCTTTCACTTTGAACTTGGGTACCTGGTCCTTTTCTGCAACAAGGACCCGATTCTTTGAAGCACTGAGCTGCCACAGCCCTGAAGGAGCTGTGCTGCTTCTCACACATGCAAATACAAATCAGAAGTTGCTCTATTGAAGCCAAGTGAATTATGCAGGTGTAACCTCAATGTGACAGAAAAGGCTCATGGATGTCAAAGACTGGAACAGATGCCCTTTCATTTTTCACACAGTGATTTTTCATTTTCAGCCACTTGGTCTAGCCCAGCTACAATAGCATATACACAGCTGTGATGTGATAGGACAGGGTGGCTCATATTTAGGAGAAATCACAGGCTTAGATCAATTCACACTGCAGGTATTCAGCTGGAACCAAATGTGTTGGAAGCAATGTAAACCCCAGAGGGCTTGTTCACTAATCAATAAACACAAGGACTGTATGCCACTGAGTTATTGCAGCAGTGTTAATTGTAGCTATACAAGAATTATTATTTTTTGCATTGCTAAAGAAACAGACATTTTCAAGAACTATGGCTTTGACAAAACAGGCACAACATGAAAAATACATTTTTCTTCACTTCTGTGATGTTTTCAACTTACAGAAAGCGTATAACCTCATTAGAAGCTCTCAATGCTGCCGCACTGAAGGAGAAAGGTATGTTCACAGTGCTTCCAGTCCCCTGGTTTACCACAAATGACATTTAAGCAGTCACCTGGGGAAAAATCCCAATGGGAGCACTGACAAAGCTTACCATTTCAAAAAGGTCAGACCTTCTATTCTTGCTCTGAATAGATGATGCTGACCTTAAAAACCTCCCAGACTCAGTCTCCCTTCTCATAAGCATATGAGGGAGCAGTCAGCTAGGGCAATTCTACCCAGGAGGAGACGAAGAGCATCATTGCTCTTTAGAATTTTCTTATTCCTTGTTTTCCTCTTGACACAGTACACATAAATCAACTCAGCTGCAAACAGGTGCTCAGGAGTGTCATCAGCCCAGGCACCAGTGTAGGAACACCAGGAAGAGCACAGGCTGCAGTGGGAAGACAGTTGCCTCTCCCGGAAGTGACTGTCTTGAAAACAAATGGCAAAGATGCAATAGCATTCAAACCGTGGTGGACAGGACTTTCTGTGTAAGTGTGAAAGGAAAAGGGGCACTGGCAAAGACTAGGTCTAACCAAGGCAATTTCAAGCAGAGACTGCCATTTGGCAACTTTGATTCTGCCTCTGACAGAGCCATTGCAGACACTACAGTAACTTATTCAACTCATTAGCTTTGTGAGACTGATTGAAGACCCCTCCTCAGTCATCATTTATGTAGAGGAACACAGGGCAGGCAGATGGAGAAATAATATTTTCTACCCTGCAAATGGACAGCTAACCTCTAGTATCTCCTGGAGCACAAGGTCAGGGAAGGATTTCATATCAGAAGTCAAACACAGACTTACAAGGTTCTGGTTAAGGACTTCAGTTGTGAGTTCATCCCTCTTCCTGACGTGATCCTCTTAGTCTGATCCTCTAAGTATTCAGTGCAACACATACTAACTCCTCAGCTCTACTGAGAATTGTCATTCTAGCACCAGGCCAAGTAAAACTAGCAACATGGCAGGCAGCTGGATAAGAAAGAGCATAGCTCCCTCCTCATCAGTGTGACCATCAGAGACTGATGCTCTGCACAGGCTTCAGAAGAGCAGACCTTCAACTGAGTCATCCTGTGGGATGGAACAGGACAGCCCACAGCAGTAATCCTGAATACTGCAGTATGCTAGAAAATCAGTCCCTAACTGCTGCAGTCATGAAAATACAATAAACATACCCTACGACTCCTTTTTTAGTTGCTTTTCAGTGCAGCACTGCAGTCTGTCAGTCTTTCTTGTCCCAGCTGGAAGAAATGAATCGCTGATGCTTTTTAGGACCATTGGCAGATGAGCACAATAGAAACATCGCTCAGATATTGATGACTAATGCAACACATAACAGTTCCAAAAACTCTGTTGCCATCACAGCTAAAGAAAGTGTACTAAATTAACACGCACATGGAAGGGAAGGCGCTTGTTTCCACATATTCAGCATTTAAATGAACCTATAGCACCTCTGAGAAGCTCAGCTGAAACCAAAACCTGGCCATGGTTCTCTTGAAAGTTTCATAGGTCTCCATAAACCTAACTCAGGTTTCAGGTTGGCAACAAAGCCTGGAATATCTCACAGGGTCTGGGATTTCATTATAGAAATTTCTAGCAGCTACTGAAAGAACTTCTCTCAGGTCACAGACCTACAGACCTGTAGGTATCATCCTCACTTTAAATTATTGTTGCCTTGCTATAAAAGTGACACATTGCTTGTCTGGCATAGTGTAGCACATTTCAAAGCTCACAGAAGTCTTCTACCAGCTCAAATGGATTAGATCAGCTTCTTCATGGGAAACCTCCTAGCAGTTTTCCTTTTAGGACTGGAAGTAATCTGCTTGTGTATGGCACAGGCGAGGGCTAACCTGTAGAGTTGGAAAATACGTGCAACAGCTGAAAACGCCACTGCTGTCGGATCCTAAAGTACAGAAAAAGAGCCTGATTTAGATTTTAAAAAAGAAACAATGAACAACCACCATCTAACAGCAAGACAATGATGCTAAAATACTGCCTAATAAAGCAAAAGGAAGAGCCCTCTGTCTGGAGCAGGATTAAGCAAATGACTCATGGAGGAGTTCTGGTGCTGTCATCTCTGACTAAACCTTGTACTGAAGTCCAGATATAAAATGATCTCACTCAATGGAGAGTTGGAGCAGTAGAAGGAGCCAGCACTCCCAACTCCGGTCCTCAGCTCTTGCAGTCATTTGAGCAATCCTAACACATGTGATCCACCCACTCAAAGAACTAGAGGCAAAAACCCCCCAATATTTTCCTGTCCCTTGTACTATTAAAACTCCTGTTCTGACAATAACAAAACTATACATGCAAAAGCAGAACATAAACCGTTTCAAGACTGAGATACAGCGCTGCTTGTTTTGTGGCTGGAGTGTCTAAACATCTGTTGCTCCTTAGACACTTTGCAAGGATTGATGGACTTAGAAAGCATCTTGAAAATAGTTTCTTTCCAAAACCCCTATTCAGGTTATACTTGTCCTGCAGATACAAATAGACAAACAGAGCAGAGATCAGCATCTCTGACCATATATGCAATAGCAAAAAACATCATAATCCTTAGAGTACCTTATTGTAAGCATTTCAATCATTTTTACTCAGGTAACACTTTTATTGACTCACCATGTGCCTTTTGCAAACAATTAAGAACCCCAGATACTGACTGATAGGATCATAGATAAATACCTATCATTCTTCTTCAAACAGGGCTATCACCTTTGTGCTCCTGGTTATTGCAGCCACTGAAATCCAGACAGGGTGGGTATTTTAACAACCTAGCCTGACACACAGTTTGAGAGCTCCTTTCCAACCCATATTAATGAAATTAGTGAGGAGGGAGAGAGAAAAACACTAAATGTTCTTGAAGACAGGAGAATAATATGTTTTTATACATCTCATTGATTTCTGCTTCATTAGACTAGGGAGAAGTGTCTTTAATGTAACTAACATGTGGCAACCACAGTGAGTAAATCTGTCCTGCAGGAGGAAGCTAAAATGCAGCAGGATTTGCTTCAACGGCTAGGAGAGAATCAAAAAACCTTTTTAGCACTGGTTGCAACTGGGGTGGAGGGGAGGAGAACTGAGAAAACACTAATAGTGACAGCTGAAAACAGAAATATCTCAGCACTTGTGGGTGGGGGATTCAAACCAGTCACAGCATCCTGTCAGTGCTCCTGCTCCAGATTTTTCTTGTTAAAAAAAAAAAAGACAACAGTCTGAAAGAAAAAGGCTTGAGGTGGTCTTAAACAAGATAAATTTATTTAACAGCAGTTAATCACAACATGCTCAGAGATGCACACATTTATGTGTGAAACAAAGCTAGAGGAACTGAGTAAGGCTGCATGGCTCAAATTACCCTATTGTGGGAGATCTCAGTGGGTTTTCACTGCTTTCCTTCCATATTTCCATCAGCACTGCAGCTCCTTTGCTTTGTTCCCCAGATAGACCAGCATTTAACAGATGTCCCAAGTAAATCATGATCATCTAGTAGGTTTTGGGAATATAAGTTAGACACAAAAAAAAAAAAAATCATAGTCTAATAAACCAATCCAAAAAGTGCCAACACATTACAGATCATTTCAAAATAAATTAGGGTAGCTTCTAAATCTCTGCACAACAGTTTCTGTTTTAAATAAAAAGGCTGTATGTCATCGACTTTCCCCTGAGTAATCCAAGTGATGGGGCACTCCGAGGTGCAGTAATAGGATGTAAGTGAAGAAGTAGGTATTATTTTACCCATGCTGTGACAGTCTGAATGCATCACTGCCCAGCATTATAAACAGTACCTTCAAAACCCCCAATGCATTGCAGCATTGCAGGAAAGGGTGGAGGACCAGGTCTCCAACAAGAGAAAATGCAAATATGTTTAACTAAAGCAGAAACAGCACAATAGTGTTTAAAACCTGAAGAGAAAAACTATAAAAGCTTGCTTTTTTGCTTCTCCAAGAAGGAAGAAAAACAAGGCAGAAGTGATGTCAAGAAATAACACTGCAAACATAGGACTGAGTTTTTAATGATCAGCAGTGTTTTAAAGATCTTCTTGAAGTTTTGCTCTGAGACAAAAAAAATCAGGGCTTACCAGTTACCGCTTGTCTGCAGCAGAGAGGGAGACAATACTGTAGGATCTTTTCCATGGAGTAAAGCAAACTAGAAGTATCAGGAAGGAAAAAAAGTAGAAAAGCTATTACAGACAACAACAATGACCCTGTAGGTCACGCACTCTTTTCCTTCTCTTTTCCAGCCAAAGAGTTTCCTCCTTCGCTCCAGAGAACACTCACAGGGCACAGCTCCCGTCCTGCAGCCAGAGGACAGCCACCTGGGGATGAAGCCTGGCTGCCTCTGTCCAGCATCCCAACATCTACATGGGGCCAAAGCAGCTCAAGGCTTCATTTAAACTATACGAGGAAGGGGAAACTCACACAGACGAGGGTGAACAATGCAATCATCCATGAGCAAGATGATTTAAAGGAAGACTCAGCTCACTTCAGCATTGTGCCCGAACTAATAAGGACAAATAAATTATTTCTAAAGCATGAAGACTGAAAAAAGGATCATTATAAGCAATTATTTTTAAGAATTGTTGCAGCATCCTTTTCAATGTGAGTCGTGCAAGTTAACGCTACACAAGATGAGGAACACACTGAGGTTTCTCCTTCTGGAAAATGATTCTCATACACAGATTTGTTTCCCGGGAGATAGTTGTATCTGCTCACCTACCTGCATCCCCTATAGCCCACCTAGAACTGTGCAGACACAGCCCAAACAGTATCCTCTTCCTGATCTCTGTTCACAAAAACATTCTGTGTGTTGGCTCGCAGACTACTGCAATCAAGGAGCAGAAGAGTCACCCAACAGTAGAGGGGACGTACATCCGTTCCTCTGCACCAAATCCGGAAAATATGAAGGTAGCAATTAACCACATGCAACAGGTTTGCTTCATTTTTTCATGCTACCCACCATGACAGCTGGAAATGCTTCCATAAAAACTGCACCACATTGCCCTATGCTCCTGTTTTCTTCAGCACACCCCTTTTTCTCCACTTCACTTGAATTCACAGTGCAACGACTCAGTAGCATAGGCTTCCATTTATCTGGAGGTCATTTCCATTTAGTTTCTTCTGAGTGTCATTTTTCTCACGCCTTCAGCAGAAAAGGCAGCTAACACTACATAGAATTTATATGCCAGCAATACCCCCAAAAAATCCAGATACAGCTTCAGTGGGATCATATCTGCACTGACAAACCCTTACAAACTGATCTGAGGGTTGCTCCCAAATTACCAAGGGTGATTGGATCTGAGAAACATAATAGCTCTGTACACCAAGCCAGTCCTCCTTTGACTCCAGATGCAAAATTACCATTTTTCTGCTGAAAGGATGATTTCATGCCATAACTTGCATGACTAAGGTTTTCAGAGAAGACTCTTCTTTAGATAAGGACAAGAGATGCCCTGAGGCTTGTATTGTAATGTTATAAGGATATATAGATAAAGAAATTTTTTGTTGAGCTGAGGGAGTGGTGTGATTTTTATCTGCATGATTACTTACTGACAGACACTGGGAACAGTGAGATTCTTCTTGACCTTTTTTCACCCCTGTCTGGTTGCAAATGTAACACTCAGCTTGCCTTTGCAGCACCTGGGTGCCATGAGCAGCCAGAGCTGCAGCTGGTTCTCTCTGTGCCCACCATCATCAGGCCAGACTACGCTATCTTTAAAATAGGGCTGTTGTCCACTTGAAATCCAATCCACAGCTCTAGGGGAAAAAAAAAAAAAAAAGAACAAAACACAAAACTGAGGCTGACAATGATCCCAAAGGAAAATGGTCAATACAAAAGCTTCTGTGCTGGTATTTTTAACAGCTCCTGGGACTTGCCCTCCACTTGCATTATTAAATAAGCTTGCACTTGCATTGCTTTTGATACACTTTCAACCTCCAGTGAGAGTAATCTGCATTACAAAGGAACCTGCCCAGCTCTGGGTACTACAGTGGCTGGTTGGATGGTCACTAGGAAAGCACTGTGCATGCTGATGCTCTCCCCCATTTACCACTTCTATGGTGGGTGTAGTCCCTTCATTAATGCAAGACAAATAGCGGTTTGATAGCAAGTGGTGCTACAGGGATATGATTAACTCTCCCAAGGCACTTCAGAAACATTGCTGGAAACCTCATTGTGTGTCTTGTCTGAGACTGTTCACTATTCTTCTGTTTGCCTTCTAGTTGAGACAGCAGATAATCCAGTTCACATTACTAGACAGCTGTAAAACTACCCCAGCCTGAAAAATAAATTCTCATCAATTTCTGAATTCAAGAACAAGCAAGACATTGGATGGGTTTGATTCAGTAAAGTCTAAAATAGACTCACTGAAAGGATGGTTAATCACAACAGTTACAAACCCTGTTTATTCAGATCTCAAACACTTCCAGAAAATGAAAAGTTCTTGCCATTTTACAGACAAGAACGAACAAAGTAACTGCCTTTCAAGTTACAACATAGACACTTGTCTGAGGAAGACCACAATAAGAATGCAGAGAGACTGTTGAGTAAAGACCCTGATCTTCCTCTTCCATAACCCCTACCTTCCGCTGGAGCCAGCTCGCTGACCCAGGACTGCAGTTGTTCGGTTACACAGATAAGCAGCAAATGGCCGGTCTCCAAGTTAGCAGCTTCACACATTTTCCCCCAGTCTAATTGATATCCCAAATCAGAAACCTTGAGCTTCTCTTTAAACACAACCTCAGGCTCAACCAACCAATTCTTCAGCAGGTATATAAAGACAGACAACAGTCTGCTACATCAGTGGACCCTGAACAAGTCCTGCAAATCTTACACTGGTTTGCAATACTGGCTGCTGTGTTTTGTGATCTGTAAATTCATGGGATACTTCTGTGCTGTCCATCCATCTAAGCTTCAACACACAAATGTTTTCTCTAGCCAGACAGGCATCAGCGAGGGCTCACAAATGCAACAGCTGTAATTAGGGACAAAATTCACCACTGCTGTTAGAAAATAAAACCTGGCCAAAAAATACACCTTATTAATTCAAGTAAATAGGGTATGGGAGTAGCAAATTAATTATGAAAGTAAGCATGCAGCTAATATAACTCCAGAAGCTTCAAAACCTGATAGAGAGACTTTACGTTTCACTGACAGCAACATCTGAAGAATCCTTTTCCAGCAAAAGTTGACAGCTTGAAAGGCTTCTATTTTTTTTAATCTCCTACTTTTGCTTTTAAACTGTCTGTGATACGGCACAGCGTCACAGGGGCACTGTGTTAAGGGGATCAAATTCTCTGCTACTTTTAGGCTTAAAGAATCTTCACACTTTCAACCTTATCCTTATTCAGCTACAGGAAGGAAAATAATCACTTTTGGATTTTACTCCACATTTCAAAATACCAAAACCATCCAAACAAGAACTGCTTGTGTACAGGGCAAAGTCTTTGTTTTGACTGGCACTCGGGAGGAATTATGACATACTCTCATCAAAGTAAACCCTGCAGATTATGGGGAAAGCAAAACAAGTTTTCTCAGTTTCCCAAGTTCTCAGCATACAAATATCTTGGTAATTAAACAGGCAAAATACACAGGAGTGCATGTTTCAGAACCAGTGTGCTAAATTGGTTAGGGAAAAAAAGCAACTCCCATCCACAGACACGATGCTTCTTGAGCACATGAAAAGCACCTGCAGTTGTATTATGTATATACCTCTAAATGAAATTCTGATTCTGTGAATGTGTATACACAGAACAGAAGTAGTTAACACAGTCACATCTGTGCACAAGAGCAGCATTCCGGAGTGGAAAAATACATTTCCTTTGCACAGGTCCATATAGGAACACTCATCTGTCTTCAACACACATTGTATTTGTGCCTTAGAAAGAGATGCAGGTCTGAAGATTCATGAAGTTCAAGAGCAAGGCTAAAGCTAATAAAGGTTCATTTAATTTTAACACTGCATCCAAATCTTTGGGCTGCCTTTTGGAGATAATTTCTTCAGAGGAAATTAATAAAATAAGGATGTCATGGCTTTGTAGCTATTAAACACAGATATTAAAAGAGTATGAATTCAAAACATTCCTGTAACATTCCTTAAAAACTTATAAAAACTTGGAAGATGCAACAAACCAAAACAATCTGAATCAGATATCACTAAATACATACTGCGAAGATGCCAAAACTGACGTCTTCATGAAAATCTTCTCTTGACCACAGCATATCAGCACCCTGACAGGATCATGAGGGCAGCCTGATACTGTCACTGTACCTCCAAATAAATACATGAAAGACAAGGACAAAGAGCAAAGACTGATAGCCAAAATACAAAGAAAAAATTCCATATTTTCAAAAGTATAGTTTTCATCAACTTTGACCTCAGTTGGTTCCTTACCTCTCAAACATTTGCTTTTCATAATCCCACTGTTCTAGCAAAGCCCTTTTTAAGTCCTCTGATCGATGTGTATTTGTAAAGCCATACAGGTCCTTTGTTGTAGCTTCTATTCTAATCTGGGAACTTTAATTTTTGGAGAAGCCGATTTCTTAGTGGTGCGGAAGCATCAAGATGAAGGTTCAGTGAACCCAAGGTCAATAAGTCATGCATTTCTTTTGACTAGTATTTGTTCTTGACAAGCAAGCTGCTCAGAAATCCCTTTTGCAAGTTTAAGGCTCTGTGTAGCCTGCAGAGCCAAAATTAGAATATAAACATCTACTCACTAGAGAAAACAAGGGAGTTATTGTCACTGTAAAGAAGGAGACATCTAAACCATACCCCCTCTGCTTTAATTCCATTATTGTGCACAGGCAAGCTGACAGTTATACCACCGAGTAAACTGCAGTTATCCAGTCAAACGATCATTTAATGTTCTTTATTTTACTTTTTCTAAAGAAAATTGATTTCTTGCTATTTATATTCAGGGTATTTCATTGTGCTGTGATTATAAACTAGACTGAATACATTTCCACCGACTCCCTGCAAAGTGTGTTTTACAATCCTTCCTGTTTGTACAATGCAAGATGTCTCTTTTAATTGCCAGTCTTTTTTTTCCCTTAAGTAGGATACACGCTTGTTTGTTTACCCAGAGCTCTGAAAGAGCCAGGCTGGACTCCAGTCTAGACAAGCTGCTATGAGATATAGAAGGAAATATCCAAAATAATGGTGTTTGCTACGTAAATGACAAAACTGCCTACAGTCCATTAAACTTCATCAAGGCTTTGCAGATATTTGAAGTTTAACTTAGCAGGACAATTCCTAGGGCAGGTTCTAATTGTCACTAACATCACATCAGGTGTTCTCTTCTATTCCATTGTCTCATACAACACCTGGAGGCGAGCAGTCAGACAGCAGATGGGTTTCCATCCTTGGTGGGCAGTGAAGATCAGCACCACCAGAATCAGACAAGGTTGCAGGGGCAGTAGGACAGAAACCCACATTCCCTTTCTCCCAGACATCCAATTAGCTGCACTACTCTTCTAGAGCAGAGAAATAACTCAAAGTGGCAAGACAGAGTGGTACAATGAACAGTGTTGGAACTGATCGAAAAGCTAGGCATGGCCAGCACAATCAGTCATCACCGCCTCAAGTGTGACCCTGGGCAGGGTCCTGGCCACTGTAGCTCAACCAGGGAAACTGAGACAATGCAGCTCCTGCCGCTGTTAAACAACATCAGGAGAAGCATCCATATTGCAGGAGTCAACATGCAGCTCAGCAGGGGATTTTCAATTTTTTTTTTGTGCAAATAACTTCATCTCTGAGGAAAAGAAGTGATCCCTTCCTTGAGAAAGCACAAACTTTCCAGCTCTCCTCAAGTACTGCTAATGTAATTAGTTTAACCACCCCCAGGTTGAGAGCCTTCTAAGGACAGACCTTCAGGAACAGGTTCTGAAACACATTCAGCATCCTGTGATTATTTTTTTTCTTTCCTTCCCACATCTCAGTATGTAAAACCTTATTGCTGTGGAAATAAATGTGTGAAAAATCAATCAGGGACCTTTGCAAGCTATTAAAAACCTAACATAGCATTACAGGATTACCACCAACAGTTAAAAAGAAGGCTCTCTACGAAACTGTGTGGGAAATATTCCACACAACGCAAGGAGTTTGACAGACATACAGAATATTTTGAAAAATCCAGCAACTATTTACCTAGAAAACCACAATCACTTTCAGAAATACCTAACTCTATAAATATTATTTTACCGCTAATGTTTTACTATTCTTCCTTGGTAAAAACATCTCATGTAAAAACATTTGTTTGGAGGGAAGGGTTGAACTCCATGGTAAATATCAATTGTTAAAAAACAAAGGAAAATATAGGGGGTTTGTTCCCACCCACACTTAACTACCTGTTTGCCTTGTCTGTGATACCATTCAGTGCTTCTCAGATATGAAGAAATACTTCTCTCCTGCTGCCTGATTTTATACCACACATGCAGGGACGAGCAGGTAGGGAACCCTGGGTGCTGTGGGCAGCAGGACTCCCCTGTCCTGGGTAACTTCACAACCCAATCCAGCAGTGCAAGTACCAATAGTAGGTCCACTGTACACAATGAGAAAGAACAAGATAATGTGCTTTCAGTGGAATTTCTGCCCACTCCTCAGACACCTGAATACCTTGCTCACCTGTGCTACCTGCTCCTCAAACCCTGTCCCGACCACCACACCCTGTTGTCTCCTTGCTGTCATAGGTATGGAGCATTGGACAATAGCAATTCCTATGCCTGCATCTCACCCTAGCTTCAAAGAATGGAGATCAGTTTAGATTTCAACGTTACTGCTGTAGTACCATGAATGTTAACAGACCTCTTTTACTTGACTCCACTGCAGATCTGCAGGAGGCATGCTTTTGCTCATCTTGGAGCTGGATGTACAGCCAAACTTGTACCAGAGTTGCTACTGTCCTGATCACTTCTAGCAGCCCTCAGACAATCCCTGAAACACTCAGGAAAACAAGGATTGTCGCAGGTGAAGATTGACAGAGCCCCCCTGCCCCCACTGCCTCCAGCTACAAGACATTTTCTTGGCTGCCCATACAGAAAATTCATTAAATCTGCAGTGAATAGCATGGAACAGAGGTCAGCAGAAATACAAGAGTCACTTCATCAGCACCAGTGTCAGCCCTTTGCCTACAGTAAAAAGTGAGTTCATCTCAGTTAAACTCAACAGGGAGAAATTTGAAGGAATGAAAAGGGAATAAACTCACCTGAATCCAGTCTTGCAAAACTCTGCTCTCATACTTCCCAGCTGCCCAGACTGAAGAGTGTTATGACATCTTTGCAGGACGTATTTGATCAGCAGCATGACCTGACCTGTTCTACAGGGAGAGCCCTTTGTGTGCGCTTTCAGGCTCTGACCTGTGCCGCAGCATTGCTGTAGCTTACTCTACCGTTACAGCACACTCTTCCCTCACAGGAGGGAAGAGTATCCTGTGGGCCACGGGCCATTAGCTCTCTTCCAGCTCAAGGAAGCACCAGCTAACTCCAACCATGCTCCCTTTTTGGTGAGACAGCAGCACATCAGCACTCTAAATAACACCTTCCAAATTCCCAGCTATGCCTTTTTAATGGATCCTCTCTAAAACAACAACAGCTTCTAGAAACA
>JAOXOE010000776.1:2450117-2486693 GCA_028565055.1 Phoeniculus purpureus | reverse complement strand
GCACATTAAGCTCTGCATGAATCTGCGCGTGCACTTTATTTTGCAGACAAGTCATTAGCAGAGCTATTTTCCAGTCGGATTAAGAGGAAAATCTAAGAGTTGTAAAGCTCAACTTGCAGGGCCTGATTCTCTGCTTGTTTATAGAATTCTAGTGAAAATTTCAGCTAAAGCAACTCTAGGGCAATGCTACATGAGAATCACCTTCACCAAAATCACCAGGATCTTGTCCATCAGCTTCAAAAGAATTACAGGACATATAACATCATCTAATTTAGTCACCGTGATAGCAGAGCTATGCCCAGGAGAGACCCAATTGCAAGTAAGAACTATGAAGACTTGTAAGAACACAGTTCTCCCAGGCCTTGGTTTGGTTTAAGGAGAAATCCTCACATCTCTTGGTCACAGGTCCACTTTCTCCAGGTTTGTGAGGAAGCTCATGTTGCCGCTGGCATTGAGCTCGTGTAAGTGTCAGTTATTTTGGAGTCTCTCCAGAGAGAAATATTTTGACAGTCATATTCTGTTCTTTATTCTTCCCAGAGAGGAAATATGCACATTGTTATCTAAAGGAACACAGTCAGCTCACCATGCTCTTGCCTGACTGGCTTTACTTATCTTGATAAATGCCAGTTAAGATCAGGACTTAGTGCCATTAGATGTGTCTAAAACATGAAGCTGTCATTACCATGTCAGCACCAAGGATTGTTTCCAACCGTGATAATGGTGGGGCCACATTTTGAACAAAGACAGATTTTAGTCAGAAATGCCCTACCACACCAGCTGGTTCCCATTACAGCACTGAGACCTTTTGCTCATGATTATGAGCTTCACCATTTTTTATTTTTTTTCATTGGAAACCAGAAATATCCTCCCCATCTATGACTCATGCTGGACCTTGCAAAGGGTTACCTCATGGTTAGGGTCTGACAGAGCTGAAGTCTGCAACAGTTCAAAGCCTGAACGATGCTGGTTCAGCAAAGAGCTCCAGATTGCAGCTAGCCCTGTCACACAGATCCTGCATCCTGGTCTTCCCACGCTGCCAAAGCACCGTTGGCTGCAGCAAATGCACAGAGTTAACAAAACAGAGTGTTGATGCAAGAACACACCTCTGTACTATATTTTTGACACTGGTCTTCAAAGCACAGGTTACTCTAAGCCAAATAATTTCATAACAGTGAGAAGAATTCAAATTCATTCTGACCTGACTCAGCCCAACATTTAAGCAAAATATTTAAGTACTTCACTGTCCAAGCAAACAAATGTTTATGTGCTTTGGATTGCTGAACTGGCAATTATTATACCAACTGTTATACCATATATATGATTCTAGAGACAACTGTTGTTACAAATACACCTATACCTAGTTTTAATCTCAGGTTTTAAGGATTCTTAACAGACTTGTAGAAATTACATAGCCTTGCAAGCAAGCACAACTACATACATCATTCAAGCCGCTCTCCACTTTTGCTAGCAGAGATGTATCTTTGCAAGGCAAAAATCTGTGCTTTATCCGCCTAAACCAGCACCTGAAGCTGTATCCCGTTCCTATTCTCATCAGACAGAGTAGACTATTTCACATGAATATAGATTTATGACTTGCTGCTTGAAAATGTGCAATGTCAAGTGTCCCATTGCATTTTATTGAGTTGGCTGTGGCAGTATCTACTACCCAGTGCAATATGATAATTTCAGACTTTAATCCTGCTTAATCCTGTTCTACAGGGTTTTGTATTTCCCCTGTCCTCTTTGCCTGACAATTTTGGCATCTATACTACACGTTATGCTACTTACATTGAAAACAAAGATCATGGTCATCTTAAAGTGATGGTTTTTGCAACCATAAGTCTTGTCTGAGACTCACACAGTACTCACACGTCTGAGTTCTGTCCACTCTTGCTTCAAATCACTTTGATTCCATTTCAACATTTTGCTCAGTTTACACTACAGTTGGTGACATCTCTTATTTATGCTTCATTGGAATGCAAATTGTTTGCAGCTATTCAGCATAACAATACAAAGATTTCAAAAGAAGCAGAAATCCTTCCTTTTCTTTTGATTATTTTCCATGTTATAGCAATGCAACAGGAGTTAACTCACTGTCCCTAAAATAAAAACAGTTAGAAATAAAACAGGATTCTTTTTCTAGTTGTCCATTGTTGACTTGTCTCACTGGCATCACAAGGTTAACATTAGGTGGATCTTGCCTTCGGCTTGAATAGAAACTGGCAGTGTTCAAGTAGGCATCGGGCATCCTCACCCCCACCCTGAAAGGGAATGGCTTTTCAGGTATT
The DNA here is from genome assembly GCA_028565055.1 of Phoeniculus purpureus. Classification (NCBI taxonomy): domain Eukaryota; kingdom Metazoa; phylum Chordata; class Aves; order Bucerotiformes; family Phoeniculidae; genus Phoeniculus; species Phoeniculus purpureus. The sequence continues at coordinate 2,484,405 of JAOXOE010000776.1, read as the reverse complement.
CAGCCACCACAGAGACCACATACTTATTGAAATTCTTTAATTAATATGTTTAACATTTTTTAATATTTTACTTCTATAAAGAAGGCAATTATGCCTGTATTTCCCCTAAAATGGGGAGAGACTTGAACCCACAGAAAGCACAAGACTTGAAGGGGAAATTCTGCATTGAAGACTGGCAATACTCCAAGTCCCTACAAAAACAACTGGGTTCCTAAAAACAGTTATGGGCACTGCAAGGTAATAGTGAACTTCAGAGCCTGCAAAGGCATCATTTGAAATGGTTAGATATGTATCTGAAAGCTGTCTTCAGGGCAAGTATAATTAAGTTGACCAAAGAGAAAGACAAACAACCAGAGAACCAGTTCCTTGTTCAGAATATGGCAGCTAATGTTATCCCCAAGTGGGCAGCAGTAAGAAAAGAAATTGCTACTTATATCCTGATAAGGTCTGACAGCCTCCCCTTTAAGGTAAAACATGCAAAAATATCTTGAGGACCAACCAGAAAGTATCTGTGTCTGCATCCTGTAAGAGTTTCCTAAGCCACAAGGCTGTCAGTCCAAGATTTTAGGCTAGAGCTTTCAAGCAGCCTGAAAAGTGACCTAGTACTTCTTTCAGCTCTGAAAACCGTAATGTTTCAGAAACTTTCACTTACACTCAAAGGGTTCAAGATGGTCACCGCTAGCGAGTTTGGAATATGTAGATCAGAATCTACTAGACATGAATCTATTCACTAAGTTGTTCTCACAACTACTGGAGTTTTTCTCACTATTTGGGGTTTTTCATCACTATTTGAAGCGAGCCACAGGAGAGAATGATTCTGCTAGCTGGGAGAGAGGAAGGGAGAGTTCATTTCCCCAGTCTGCTACCAGTTACAAGTCATACTTCCTCTTTCTGCTTGGTGTCTCATCTGTGCAGTTAGAGACTGTGCTAATAGTAATTCTTTACCTCCCAGACTACTTGTAATTAGCTACTGCAAACTTCCTGGTTCCACAGAGGCCGAGGACTAGAAGTGATATCATACATGACAGATCGTGAAAGCAGCTGTGGATATATTAGACAGGGGCTGAGTGAGGTTAACATGTTCCAGAGCGACTCCATCATCGTATGTTGTCGATAGTCAACAACTGAAAACAGAAATACACGATTTTATGCCTTGAACGATTTGTTGTTATTGACAAAGCAGCACATTTGTGGAGAATTTTGGAAGGTTGAGACACTACTTGTTCAAGTATCCTGGAGTGTATTAGAGCTTAAATATATAACAGGATGATAAGCAGTGGCAGAAAGATAGAGGAATTCAGAACTTTGAGACTCTGAAGAAGACGTATTTCTAATCTCTGCTGAAAATGTAAGACAAAGTGGATAAGGCAGACAAGCACAAAGAGGCTCTTACAAACAGGAGGAGAAACTGGAAAGAAGGAAGGGAGGGGGAGCTTCTGACACCACCAAGCAAGCTTGATAGCAAGGTCACAGCAAGACAAGTACTGCAAGCAAGTAGAGCTCCAGAGAGATACAGTCTAGAAGACAGGTCAGGGCAAGTCTATGTCTATGCTTTGCTTTGTTCTTATTTTTGGCTTTCCACATACCTTCAAAAGAAGATATTATCAGATAAGAATTGATGGGACACCATTAAGACAGAAGGTTTTTCCAGCTCTATTGTGTGCGTAACATTCCTTCCCCTCTGGTCTCCAGAGAGGTTGTACATCTGGGGATGTAATTTGCAAAGCAAGAACACACGGAACTACAGAGCGATGCTCCCTTTGGTTAGGAATTTGACCAAGGTGCAATTTAAAATGTGTGTTTAATAGCCTCATAGTGTGTCTTGACTATGGGATTGTACAGTCCATACCCATTTGTGTTATCAACAGGTGCTGGGAAGCACAACAGTGTCACAAAAAGCTTCTGCCTTTCCTGATAGTGTTCACACACCATAATGTAAAGAAATTCTAGACCTTCACTGCTGTAGGGCACCTCAGCTAAAGAACAATAATTGGTACCAGTGGCCGATTTCCTGAGGACTAATTCCGCAAGACAATAATATATTTAAATAAAAAAAAATAAAAATCTATAATATAGCAAAGCCCTGGGAATTGAGTGCAGTTGTAAATGGAAAGGCTGTTTTCCCTTGCAGCAGTCAGAAGTGTCATATTTCGAAGGTTGGCAGAATCTGCATAGTCACCATGGGGAAAAAATGGTGTGTAACAGCTAAAAAAAAAAAAAAAAAAAATCAGCAACCAGAGAGCTGTATGGCACTGTCTCCAGTAGCACTGCCAAGGTGAAAGAGAACCTGATGTTGTTAACTTGCTAAATACATATTAATACATCAGCAGAAGAGGTGGGGGTTGAAATAGGAGGGAGTTAAGATTTCAGCTGCTCTTTTACAGGAACCTACCAGTTTCTCCCTTCCCTGTATGTTCTGTCCACCTTCACACTGAGTAATCTTCAACAGTTCCATTATCAAAGCACTTTCCAAGTAGTCCACCATATTCACTAGCTTTTGACTGTTTATGCCTTGTAACAAAACTACTTTAGACTGCTCAACTGTAAGGAAACTCAAGCCCTGTACGTTGCCACATGGACTTGGTACGGGAAAATTGCTAAGCACTCACTTTATGGCAAAAGTTCCCCAATACACCCAGCACTTAAACTGCTTCACAACAACCCACATCACAAGCTCCTTCCCTCCTAGCAATAGGCCAAAGAGTAGACACAGGAGAAAGCTGAGCAATGAGCTGGCTAAACCTAGGCAACACAGGAATAAGCCAGGAACATGCCAGATACACATATAAAGTTGTCAGAGGTAGAGGGAAGTGACAGTGAGGATGTAGGGAAGATGGAAGAGCTGAAGATACTTCAAGGAAATGGCACAGGGAATGTGAAAAGGCTGCTGAGATGACTGCAGTGGAGGAGCAAATAAGAGACTGGTCAAAACCCCATTGCTTGTGCAGCAGCTCCTCTCTTATCATTTAATATTCAGTGGTATTTTATAGCAGCAGGATATCCCTGACTCTTCCTCTGTTTTGGAATGTAAATAGCAGCTGTCTCTGTATTTGCTGGTGCAGAGGCATGCTGTAGGCATGCTCGTCTGGTGCTATCAGCAGGGCCTCTCAGGAGGCAGCCAGGAGAAAGCCTGGTTTGTTAATCTTGACAGGGCTTAGGAGATAGATCAGATTTGAGCAGTTCAGCATCAACAAGACTTGGATAATTCTAGACATACAGAGAAGAGCTTTAAGTACCTAAGGAACCCTCTTGGTGGTGATACTCGGCCGCTTACCGAAGTAGGCAGGAGCAGCAGGAGGATTATCCTTTTGGATTTAGTTGCCTAAATTCTTACTCAAGTTCCTCCTTAGGCATCTACTCCTTTCTGTAAGCCCAGCACTTGAAAACAAAAAAGTCACTGCCCCTTCTTCTTCCTGTCCTTGGAGCAACAGTTAAAAATGCCTGACTATACTAATAAATCCTGGAGCCTCACCGCTGCCTTCAGTACACGGCAGGATGATATCCTACAGAAACAGGCAACAGTGCAAGGAAGAACCAGCTAAGCAGAACTCAAAACAAACATACAAAACCAACTCAAGTGATGAACTGCTTCTATCCTAGCGAGGTAAATCACACCACTGCTGCTGACCCCGGCATTACTGCTGGGTTCCCAGCAAGATGACCGCAGTCACACAACTGAAGTTTAGAGGTTTAAATAATAACTTTAAGCATCCTTCACAGGAACCTGTTCTAATAAGCTGTCTCTACTGATTATAGAAGGGTAGAAATATTAAGATTCCCTTGCTAGGGACCTGAGGATTCCTGCAGAGCTTGTTTCAATGTAAATCTCCTTAGTAACAAAGGAAATGGGGGGGGGAGGGGCAGACGAGAAAGACAGAAGTCCGCTTGGAATTTGCAGCTTGTCTTTCTACTGGTATTTGCTGCTCCGCTGCTCCAGAGACAGTTCAGCCTCTCCCCCATCAGCACCCCTCAATCTCCTAACTTCTAGCAAGCATCATCCAAGATCCTTGTGGCTGTGGGGGGTTTTTTCCTCCAAAAGTTCAGTCAGGTATGAGCTGTTCTCTAAAGAGATTGTGGTGGAAGCATTCCTAGTACATTGACTCCACTGCACAGCCAGCTTTACAATTAAATGGCTCAGCAAAGGTGGTTTCCAAGGATAAACAGTGCCAGGGATGACAACATTTCCTCACCAAAGGGGGGAGAATCTAATAAAAAAATAAGGCTAGAGGAAAACTGCTTTAGGTCCTCAGCTATTATTAGTGTCTGGGAGCATTGTCACTGCTTTGCCTGTGCTGTCAGATGTCACTTTGCATCAGTTCTGGGCAACGCTCAGAAGAAAAACGGTGGAACTCATTTAATTCTGCAATGCATGACTGGGCTCTGCAGCAGGGCCCAACAGAGGGTTAAGTGACCTCTTAATGCTGGTGGGAGCACTGCTCAACAAGCTCAAGTGGGCTCTCCAATAATTTATGCAAACACTTTTTTGCATTGACTGGCAATTTACAGTAATTTATACCTTCTATCCAGCTGCTCTCACCAAGCATAAAACAAGTCCTTACAAACATGTTCCAGCACTCGGTCTTACTGTCCCCTATGGCAGATCCATACCGAACTGGTAATTCAAACTGGGGTGGAGGGAAGACAACTGAGGCAGGTAAATGACTGATATATAATGGACACTGGCATTTGTGGGCACAAGCTGAGCAGTACTCTGAACCCAAGTCTGCATCCCTCAGCACCACGTGTAAAGCAGCAGCAAACCTTCTCTGTCACTACTCAGAGAGGTCGTGGGGTCCTCTTCTGTGAATGTTCAAAACCAGCTTGAATGAGTTCCTGTGCGAACTAATTTAGGTGATCCTGCTCTGGCAAAGAGGTTTGATTAGATGATCTTTCAAGGCCCCTTCTAACCCCCACCATTCTGTGATTCTGCAATTCTGTGTGTACACTGTTCCACGTTCCTTCTGCTTTTCAGCAGCATTTTTCCCTTGTCCACATTTGTTTTCCAAGAACAGCTTCTTAGGATAAAGCTGAGCAACTTAGTCTCAGTGACATGTTCAGCACCCAGCAAATACTGACTATGTTTTTCTGCTTCAATGCAACATGTTATGAACAGCCTTTTACACTCTCTCACAAGGGATCCAGATCATGACACACTTTTTTACTGCTCAGGATGACTGAATGGTTGCAGTCATTTTTGCTGACCCTGTGACAGTTTACTTTGAACTATATGTGTAAGCAAAGCCAATCAGGGTTGACGCAATACATACACCCATCCTAAAGCATTTCAGATGCCTGCCCCTGAATGGGAAGTCACAGCCACCAAGAAAAAAACCCTAGCTTTTCTTTTGATCTTAGTCACCTGCCAACACAGCTGGCTACAGAAGAGCACAGTATGGTTTAACACCTTGCTAAATGCAGGTTAAAAGAGCAGCTTTGGTAGAAAAAAAAAGAAACAAAACCCTAGGTGTTAGCAATTTACCAAAGTGGACTGAAATCACACATTAACATCCAAGCTATAGACAGAACCTTAATCTTGAGGTGAATTTTGGGAAACTGATTTAACTTCTCCTTTCAAAACACCTATTAGCTATTCAACACACTTGATATGACTGGAGCTAATGCCATGCTGACGGTTGCAAGATTTCAGCTGGACTTGTAAATCAGAGCACCTGATGGATTAAGGATCTGCATAGCATTGAAACTCAGATGGACTGCCTGACCATTTTCTTTCTATCCTACTGCATAGAAGAGCTTGGCTCTAAGGAAAACCTCTTTTTCTCTTGACCAGAATGTCCAAATCTCAAAACATAACGAGCTTTTCACTGAGAAGAAAGGTTTTGTTTTTTTTTTTTCCTGAAGACAACAGAAGACACCTGTGTATACAGACACACACACACTGTGATGATGCATCAGAAAAGCAGAAACAGACTAAAGCCATCTCTGTACACAGACACACACCTGACTCACTAGGAGCTAATTCACTGCTATGAATTCTCTGTGGTCATCCTAGAGGAGTAAGACAGTTGCTTGATGAGAGAAGTCCACAGCTCCCATTTCATCACTGATCCTGTCCTCTCCACCTGCTGGGCACTGCTCCATTACAAGTTTATTACTAGCTTTGTCCTATTATTTTGAGAGTCAAAATCTCCACTAAGCATCTTTTTCTTTTTTTCAACTAGTCAGGAACAACCCCAGAACTACAGGAGAAGGAACAAAAAAATACCTCAGGCAGAAGGTCTTTGAGCTGGTGAGTACCACTGGGGAATTTCTGGGTTAGAAAACACAAAATTTAATGATAATCCAAAGACACAAGTGTGGAGCTCATGAAGCTCAACATTGGGACTAAATTCCTTGAGAGTCAGGCTCCTGTTTTCAAGATCTGTATTTGTATTATGTTTTTTAGCAGCAATGCAACTGGCAACGCTTTACCCCTCCCCTCAGCAAAAAGTAGGGATCACTGCTTGGAGTTGTTTCCTCTTAACTGTTGCCTTTGAGCTTTTCAAAGCAACAAAAGTGTCCAAGCAAGGTTTCACTGACTTAACATTCTTCTTCCTTCAAATTAATCACAGCTAAGGAGGACTGAGCAAGAAGCACCCAAAAGCTACCTTAATCTTAGGTTTAAAAGAAACTTAAAAATATCAATATGAAGTATGCCAAGTGCATCAGAAGTCTGCCAGGGAGAAAGCAAATAGCTAAATTCATAGAGGTGGCTCCCACTTACAGAATTGCTGCTCAGCCCAGCTATTTCATTAGCATCACTCTAAAGGGTCCTAGGGACTTTCTTTTTGAGGTGTAGGCAATTCAGAGAGCTGAAAGATCACTGTAATTTGGCCTATGAAAAATGAGTAGGTGTTCACAGTTCATTTCCCAATAGAGAAAGTCGTGTTCATCACAGAAACAATCATCATGCACAGAACTAATAGCCGCCCTGCTCGGCAGGCACACCCAGGCGCATTAAGAAAGCCTTGCAGCACACTTGCTCTTACTGTGTATGAAGAAGAGACTTGGGTTAGCAAAGCTGCCAGGGAGGAACCTTTTTTCTCTCCCCCCCAACACCCAGTTACACAATCAGGTGAAAAAATATAATGGTGTCATAAGCAAATACAAATGGTCAAAATTAGACTTCTGGAACCACAAACAAATTGAAAACTCTGCAATCTTCCCACAGAACCCCCCTGCTCCCCTTGGAATATAAACACACTGGAAGAGTCAAACAAAAAACTTAGGAATTTTTTGTGGATATGGGAAAAGGATGCAAAGCTTGCAAAATGTTGAATACACAGAATAAAACATGCTGCTGCTTATCTGAATAGCAGCTATGGTCAAAGGGCAATAGCTGAATCAGATTTGATATTTTCCCATTCCTGCTATAAGTAAATGAGAGTGAAAGGCTGGGGAACAGTAGAGCTGCAGCTCTTGGGATTCCAGCAGTCAGTTATGAGCCTATGCAAGGACTCTGCCTTACACTCATACAAAGTCTTAGAAAATGCCAATGCCCCCTCTAGAAGACCATTAGACCAACTGGCTTCAGCTTGGATATTGCCAAAATAAACTGAAGTCAAAATTAGACATGGCTGAGTCCAATTTCACCCTGATTAGTATTTACATAACACAGAGAGAAACGTGAGAAGAGCACATAAATAATGTACTGTTTGTTGCAGACCTCTCAGGAGGAGAGTTCTCAGCTTTAGTGTTGATCCTCAGGCACGCACCAGCTCACTGAGCAGAAAGCGCACATCTTCTCTTTATGCACAGAAGTAAATGTCCAGAAGATGAACTGCAAAGGTTAGGTTGTGGACACCAGTGGTCTAGGAGTCAGAGTGCTGATTCTAGATTGAGAAGCTCATATGGAAAGCAACTAATGATGGGGGGAAGTTTCCAGATCTGGATAATTAGAATACACCCTCCGTTTCCTTAACTTCTTTCCTTTCAGTGGACTTGACACTTCTAACAACACTCCTAGGAAAAGTAAACTTGGGAAAAGCTGGTTGTTGGAATTTTCCTCCTATTGCAGTACTCCCTCTTATCCACCCAGTCTTAATAAAAGTTGGGGGGACTCCAAAATAAACCTGTTACCTAGGAATGACTCAGTACCATCACTTTCGGAGGCTGTCACACAATACAAGATTACTCAGTAGCCACAAGGACTGCACAAATTATTTGAGAAGTTTCTCTTCCCTATCCTCATTCTTTTCTTACTGGAGGAAGGGTTTACCTTCATGCTCAGTCCACAAGGGTAAAGGCAGAGGGCATCTAGGCATTTCTTCTTTTCTACCCCTTGTCAAACTTGGTTAGGAAAAGAATTCCAATATTTGCTTTGAAGAGACAGTTTCACATCTACTTGTCCTACTCTGGTCTTACAGAATTTTTAAACACACTAAAAGCCCCTACCATGTTGCTCCCCCAAAGCACCTCAATTAAGCTACAACTATAACTGATTCTAGTTTGCAGCTTGCTAGGTCCTGGTAAGCAACTTGCAGACCTTCAACCCACTTTACTAAAAATGGTCTGGTGGCAAAACTAACCAGCGGTTGCAACTTAAACTGTACCCCTGCTGTTTTACAGCCACAAAGTAGGCTATTACTGTTGGTAAAGAAGCATGTGAAGTTGCCAAGACAGCAAATACCCAACCCTATGAGACTCAGAGCGAGCCAGAAGAGAGGTAGCTCAAAGATTCAGTATGACTATTTTCCCAGCGCATCATAAGTTTGCAGCAAATGAAAGTCATTCTCAAGCATTCTGTTAGGAAAGATTGCTCGAAATTAATTAGCTTAGTAACAATGTCCTGTCATTATGCTAGTAAGTCACCAGTGTGAGCACATAAGTTACAGTGACAGCTCAGGGTATAAAATAAGTGCCTCTATATTGAAATTTCCAAAGTGCCGAACAGTCAAATGCCAATCTATTCACTTAATAGACTGTTCCAAACTCCCACACAAAGATATGACTGATTTTACTACAGAGAAATCTTTCTACTTCATACGCTGGCCATGCCCAAGTTTAGAAAGCTTTTTAAAGTGTACTTATTTGCACAGTGCTGACTCATTGAACGTCAAGTTGAACGCAGGATTTAGAACATGACATCAGAAATAGCTGAGGGTAATGGAAAACAAAAATCCTCTCTTGGGTGACTTACCTAGGGATGCACGATAAACTGAAGAAAAGGACTGAATTCTGAGGGGTAAGAACATCAGCAGTTCCCACATTCAGCACTTTACAAGATTTCCCCAGTAGAGAAGGAAACAGTTATTGCTATAATTATTTCATAGTTCCAGTCAGCTGCATTTGGTTGTACTGTTCTATTCCAATGGCAGGAAAATGGAATACAGTAAACTATAAATATCTGTCAGAATTCCTTTGAAAGGACAACAGTTAATTGCATAGCTTGATCTCCTGCCGTGCAGAGCTTGCATTTCAGGTTAGAAAGGTACAGATTGTTATTGATTTAATTCTCTTGAAACATGTGTGGTATAAAACTGTTCAAAAGACTTATGGGGGAGAAAAATATGCTTCCAAAGGAAGTCCCACAGCACAAGACTGTGGCGGGCTACCTTCTTGTAAAATGCTTTCTGAAATTCAATACACCCCCTTCCAAAGGCTCTCACAGTCCCCTCATAAACTGATGCTCCTTGCTTCTTTTGCAGAAGTGAAATTAAATCAGTGAATCAGACGAAGAACAACAAAAGATTAGCAATAGTATGAGGCACATGCAAAAAATAGTCCTCTGTGTGAAGAATAATTCACTCCTTATTACACATTCACTCTAACAGCAAGTGATCCAATTCAATCTTTCCTGTTTTCCTCCTACTTAGCTTCCAGTTTGACCTTTCTCTTTGCAAGATGATTCCAGGAAGTCAAGCCAATGTTTTAACTATTATATTCTCCTAAATGTTTTTGAATACACTTCTGAGTTAGCTCATGCAAAGTTGGTCTGACCACCCAATGGCACTAGGACTTTACAACTGTGCAGCAATTTGTTAAGCCTTGACCATCCTGGGAACAAAACCTCTACTACAGCCATCAACAACAGTGACAGGCTGTTTTACACTTGTCCAGCTCACCTACTTTCCATGAAGGATAACCTGACCCAGTATAAATTATGTAGCATTGTGATTTGGCCAGTCTACCATTTGGTGTAGCCGGCTGCTGATAAAGAGAGAGCTGAAATCCCCAGTGCAGAGAAGCCTTTATTAGGGACTTATACGGATACCACCAAACTCCCTGCTCTCAAATACCATAATTAAGATGACACATCTTCCTGATGGTTGCTTTAAAGAGACAACATATTAATGGGGAAAATACTGCAGAAATGTTTTAGCACCTGTTTATCTTAAGTAGCCGACCATGTGCTAAGTCACATTTGCACACCCTGCCAGCCTTTATTAGGGGAGAGCTATGTAAGTTGTAGATTGCCAGATACATCAGAGAGTTAAAGTACCTCCTCCCCAAAAACCCCCTACCATTTCTGGGCTGAGAACAGAAGAGTATATTTACAGTCTTAATTTTCAGGTTTCCCAAAGTCGATAGATCAGGAGATCTTTTTGTTTCTTTTTAATAGAGTTTTTCTTTCACTGATCAGCTGATTGATAATGAACACTAAGAATAAAATGAAATTCATTAGTCTAACAAATTTAAGAGTAAAATGAGCATAACCTACAGCACACTTGGAAATTGAAGCAGCCTCTATCCAAGGAGAATTTTCACCAGTTGCAAGTGTTGTGAAAATCTTTTCAATCAGCTTTATCAGGTACTTCTATTCACCCCTAAATATCAGGTACCACGTACACATTGAGCTCCAAAGAAGGTGGCTGCACACTAACAAAGTCCTAATAGCAAATAAAAGAATCATTAAATAGATCAGTGAGCCCAACAGGATTTAGCCATACCTAGTCAAGCAAGACGTTGCATTAGCTACCTATCATTCTGCTGCAGGGCCTGACAACAGACATGGCAGCTTTCAGACTTCACACATATGAAGCAAGAGGCAGCACATACCCTGCAAGGCTTTCAGCCTCCTGAAATCTGACCCATGCCTATGCAAATCCCTGGTAGAGAGCATCAAGCTTCATAAAGCTGCAGGCAGGAGTCGGAGCCTGCCCACGTGGAACAAGTTCGACAGCTAGAACCTGAGGGAGATCATACAGGCAAAAATACAGGCAACAGCTTAGGTAGAAGGGTGGGGAAAGTTTTGCCAGATGAAGTAGGCAAGAAAGAATCTCTGGAGAAGAAAAAAAAAATTAGAGATTTAAGATACCAGACAGCAACAGCAGACAGGATGCAAATGGAGAATTCTTCCAAAAGCCTTTTACCCCACACAGGAACTCACGACATATTTGTGCTCACCAGCACATAGGTGAGGAAGAGAGCCTGCTGAAGGTGGTATGGGAAAGGAATACTTGGGTGTACTCTCTGTGTCTTCACTTTTCCAGTTTAAAGTTATATTATTATAAAGATAATAATATCCTGTCCAGAAACAATTTCAGGGGCTAAATAGAACATTTACAGTCAAGTACAATTAAACCATTATTGTTAACTGCCACCTTTTCTCATTTTTTTAAGTGAAAAAAGATTGCTTCTATTTAAAAAAAAAAACCACATAAGGATGGTTGCTTTGTAAGTAGAACTATTAGTACCCACAAAAACACAAACCATTAATACATCTACCACAGATAGACTTGAATTCCTTTTTCTTCATTAAATTCCCACCTCTCTGCCCACCTGAAACTTAGGCAACTCTTCATGCACAGGGCGCTCCAGAGCTGAACTGGCCTGAACCCTCAACCGTGTTGTCTAGCAAGAGGAGTGAACAACCCAGAACTGCCCCAACTAAGGTGAAAGGGACAGTATGTGTGTGGTACACCCCCTCCTTTATGCCTTCTCAGGCCAGCAAATCATCCTGATGTCATCATATGGAAGCTGTTAGTAAATGAGGGGAGGGTCAGATCCAGCCCTCTATGCATTGATTGCAGACTTGAACCATTTAAGCAGATAGGCAGAAGCGGATTTATTGGGGTGATTTAGATCTGTTAAAAGATATTTAATTTTGAATACAATTTTATATCAATTAACAGAGTCTCACAAGAGTAGCCATTAAGGAATCTCTTTCCAAAACCAAAGCCAAATATTCAAGATTTATGAGACTGACTTGCCATATTGGAAGTAACTAATTATTGGTAATGATTCTTTGTACTCCGACAGGGATTATGTATTTTCAGTGCAAATGACCAAGATGAAGCAAATGATGAAGGCAGCCCATGTTTGTGGAATGGATACCAAGCAGTTAAGCCTCAATCATTTCAGCAAAGTATAGGGGGAGTAACAACAGAGACCAACTAATCCCAGTGACAAAAAACCGAGCTTATTTAACATCCTGAAGTATGTTCTGGTGCATGTCAGAACTGCAATAAAAGCCTGTGGTCTTTTTTATTGCCTTAAGCAATTTTGTATTCAGTTTATTTATTCTGACCTTTTGCTTGTCCTTCCACTTTGGACATGATAGTCTTTTAACAGAGCAAGTCCTTAAAAACTCAGGTCGCAGTGTTTGCAATAGCTTGTGGAGTGTGTTTGGGGTAAGAAGAACAACAGAGATTTGGGGTCTGATTCACATTTGCACTGAGGATTCTTTACCTTGCTCTGATGGCACGAGACAGAGAAAATGTAACAGCAGCCCTGCTTCCAGCTCCCCAGGATGAAGGAAACAACTCTGGATTACTTTGATTAAAGTGCCTGGGAATACAAAAATGATGGTTAGACAGGGACTGGGTAGATTTTCACATTGCCTTAGGCTACAGAGAATACAAAAGCACCGCCTTTCTTCTCTTTTCATAACTCCTAGCCCTGCCCCAGACACTGGAATAGAGTAATTGAGAACAAAGTCCCTGTTCCACTGAGGTGTTCCAGTGCCAGCAAGGTTAATGTCCAGTAGCAGGCTCGTGGCAAGAGCAATGCCATGTTTACTGCTATGGTAGTGGCTGTTCTGATGCTGTACTCATTCAAGCTACAAACAAGGGTCTTATTTCTGATCCTCAGAAAGCAAAGGCATGGCAAGTCAGTCATTAAAATCTGCAGCAGCATGCATGTGATTAAAATGTTAATGTCAATATTGTAATCAAGGTCTGACTCATAGGACAGCTGCTAAGAGACTTGATCTGTATTGCTTAGCCCCAGTCACCTGATGCAGACCAGGGTTACAAAAAGGTTGTGCCCCAGTACAGAGCAGGGGATGGCTCTTGTTTGCTGGTGTGGCTGGGAAAGGAAAAAAATCAGATCAGCCACAGGCACAGTATCAATAAATTCAGCTATGCCTGTGCTCTAGCAACAGGAAGGCTTTTCTATACATTTTCTTGGCCTCACCTAAACCACAGCTCTGTTGTGAAGGTGCTTCTGTGTCTTCTGGCTGCTTGCAGTACTGCTGTTAGATTGTTTTCCTTCCTCATGTCACTGGCCCATCTCTCTTGCTTGTTCTATAATTTCCTGCGCTAGTTTTTCTCAAACTGAGGTTATCCATTTAAGCCTGTGGTAAATTTTGCCTACTGTTGTCTAAGCACCAAAAGAGCTACAGTGTGCAAAGCTTCTTTTCAGTAAAATCAGGATTAATGAAGAAGGCCTCTCTATTGTTGGAATGTCTAATACAATTATGAACTGAATGAACGGACTAGGCAGCAGTGGAGGGCTCCCAGGTTCACGGTGGGGAATTGTCTGTTTTAACATCCATCTGTTTTCATTCCCCCCTGATCCATTATCATTCACCTGGAGTTATAACATGATGAATATCATTGTGTGAAAAGCCATTTGATGCTGGGGGAAAAAGAAAAAAATCACTGTAGGTCTGCCTTCTATTGAAAATGTGAAATTGCCTTGGTGGAAGGAAAGGTGCAATTGTTTCAGAGCTGCTATTTCAATCAGAAGCATCTTTTCACTTGTGGACTGTTTGATTTTGTTAATTCCTTTGGATGAGCCTTCTGCTGTGTCTTTCAACAGAAATACATATATATATGTGTGTGTGTACATACACTGAACTGGGGATAACTAGGGATGATCATAGTGCACTCAATTTGTGGAGTTGAGAAAAAAATCTCTATTCACAACTTCAGAAGGCAGAAGGCACCTTCAGTTTACATTCTCAATGACATCAACCTCCTGTACATAAACATAAGCGGGATGAGAATCTTGATGACCCTGCTGACAGGAAATAAAGACAGGAACTTTACAGGCAATTTCCACTGTCCTTGTTGGTCAGCAAATTTGGAAGTGAGTGCGAAAAAAGAGAACTAGAAATGCATATTAATGATGAAGGACCTAACCCACAGTGGGATTGAACTGAATGCTACCAGCAGAAACTGTTAGAAATTCCCCAAATTACCCTAACAGCTTACCCTTACAATGTACTTATGAGTAACATAGAAATGACCTTGTAAAATTAAGGAAAGGGTCACAAATGTAGTGATATCTTACTGAACTTAGTGTGAATGCTCCTTTCACAGAATCACAGAATCACATAACTTCAGGGATTGGAAGAGACCTCAAAAGGTCATCTAGTCCAATCCCCCTGCCAGAGCAGGACCACCTAGACCAAGATGCATGGGAACATATCCAGGCAGGTTTTACAAAGTGACTCTTAAAAAATTGGTAAAGCAAACACAGTTGCTAAGCTGAATCCATTGTTTAACTGGGTGCATCTAAACTCCACATTTTTTATTACAACCATCTCCTGGATGTTGGTTCTAGCTATAAAATACTACACATCCCAAACATTACAGCACCATCCCTTAAAGAAAGAGGAAAGAAAATGCCCTGTTATAAATCCACAGTCCAGCAAAAGCCACGGCAGATGATAACTGACTCCCCACTAGCCTGTAATTACCCAAGACAGTGGCTCAACTGGGCTATATGCCCTGTTTAATTGGCATGCAAAAGATTATGGGATTTTATTGGGACACAAATGACACTGATACAAGTGTGTTTGAGGCATGCAATGAATGAATGATGATTTGTGTTAATAGGCTTTGTACAACACGTGGGATACTTATACCTTTGGTTTTAAATTTCTTAAATTCAAATGATGTTTCTATGCTACAGTTTAAAAGGATGATAGTAATTTCAGCTTGTTTAAGTAAGGTGGGACAAAGCTGTTGTAGACACCAGAAACCCTTTTAAGAGAACCTGTTGTGGTCAGGTGGAAGGAGGATGAGTTTTGGCTGCTCAGTTATGACAATTAGATCAGGAGTGTAAGAAAACTGAGGAACAGCAGGCATAGCAGTCCCCATCTCAAAGCCTTGGATGTGTTAGACACCCAGCTACCAGCCTGACAAAGCCACCATCCCTAGTAACAGCTGTAGCAGGTCTGGCAGGAGAGTTTTGCTTTTCCTTGCTTCTGTGGCTCCCACTAACACCATACCTTCTCATGGATTTTCCCCTGCTTCTTTATCAAGTTGAGCAGACTACTTCAGGTTTTATTTGATGACATCCTTCTAATTTCTCTCACATCCAGAACTGGAGGCTACCACCAGGGAAGGTGAAAGCAGCTGAAGAAGTAAGGAATGAAGCCAAGTCAGTCCAGTGGAGCAAAGCCAGCCACACACTAGAAAGGGAGAACCCAGGAGTGATGGGAACATGCAGTAATACCTGACTGCATGCAATAAAAGATGATAACAGGAGGATTAGGTCCTGCTACCATTGCGATTTGTGGGACAGCCAGAGGTCTATGCTGGGGCTCTGACCCAGGCACAAGTTCCTTGGTACTATCCCTGCACAGCTGTCTGGTCGGCCACCCAGCTGCTTCCCATCCCAGGGAAGTGCCCAGGGACCATGGCTTGGACCAGGTGATCCTCAGGAGGGGGCCTAAGACAGCAGGTACGTAAGGAGGGAACTTGAGCCTCTTGAATTTTGAGCCTAGTGAAACCTCAGGAAGATGGGCAGCAGTGGGTAGTGAACGAGAATGGTGTTCTATGTCCCATCTCCATAACCTTGTCTGTCACCTCTGTAGCGGCTCCACCTCCCACCTACAGCTCTCAGTGCTCAGCTCCCCTGCCCTGCACCTTCAGCACCAGCTCATCCACTGCTTGTCCCCTAAATTCTCCATTGGCCCCCCGATCGTTCACTGGGTCATCCCTCAGCTCCTGCGTTCCCTCAGGTAGTTCTCAGCCGCCAGACGACCCCTGAGCCTGTCCCTCGGGTCAGCGTTTAACGCCCAACTCACCCCTCAGCTCGTTCCTTATCACCGGTTCATCCTTTGATCCCCCCAGTTTGTTCCTCAACTCGTCCCTCGGTTCACGGTTGAAACCCCAACCCATCTCAGAGCTCGTCCCTGCTCCCGCTGCCTATCCCTAGGCCGCCCCTTGTCCCCAGGTCGCACCCCGCTCCCTCCATTTCCCCTCCGTTTCCCGGGGCTCAGCCTGTCCGGAGAGCCTAGGGCAGGGGAGTCTCGGGGCTACGCCGAGGAAGAGCTGTGGGAGCCGGGCCAGTGGGGGCAAACTTTTCCCGGTGGCGGGGGCCAAGGTAGGGGTTTGGGGGAAAGCAGCGACCCCCTCACCGAGGCGAGGGAGGGGGGAGGCGGTCTCTCGCGGCGGTGGGGCGGGAAGAAGGAGGAGGGAATCTGAAACTTACTGGTTGACCTCCCCACCATCTGTGATTTAACTTCTCTCGGCCTCGAAGGCTGAAGCTGGCATCAAACACCGGGTCATACATGGAATTGCCAACGATTCCGTGTGATTCAGGATAGAGTCCCTTTGTGCAGAAGGAAGATTAATTAGCACAACTCGAATGCACACACAAACCCAGCTCCTCGCAGCTCTGTCTGCAAACACCACCACCCCGTTTTAAAGAGGGGGCTCTCTGCACATCAGAAGAGTTTTTAGCTTCAAGAGAAGCACATTTCACACTGGTTGTAGTAACACAAGCAGTATGAGGTGATGGAATTGTGCTAAGAAAGCCTCAAACCTCTCAACACACGGTACTTTCAAGTACTTTTACGCTGGTTACAAGCTCGTTGGAAGCCACCTGCAGTAAGCAAAACTTCACAGAAAGCAGATTGATTTGAACTTTCAGTTCCTCTTCATGAATTCCCTTTCTAGAAACAGCAATTCCTTCTCTGGCTGCAAAAGTAACACTTGCATTTCCATTTGATAATGGATTATCTTCACCAGAGCCTCTCTGAGACAAGGGATATTCCCAGGAGGAAAAGAAACCCAAGGCAAATCCCCCCCAAGCCATGGCTCTAGGTCACAATTTGCCCAGCAGTAGAGACAGCTTAAGAAGTTTCTACCCTTCTCTCCATCTCCTGCCTCTCTCCCATCCCCAGCTATTTGTTTCTTCATCTTCTCCTTTCTTTTCCCACCTAAGGTTAATCCCCAACACCAGGTTGAGGACAGCCTGGCACCAGCCCTGAGTGCAGAAGGGACGGCTCCTCCAACTGCAGCACCCAGACACACTCAGCAGATGCAAACTGCACGTTGGCTGCCATAAGAAAACACGGGAAGGGGATTTCACAACATAAAACAACCAGACCAAGTCTATGACAGATCTCCAACACGCTGAAGACCAAAAAGGCTGGGGATGGGGAAGCAGTTTGAGTTAAACAAACCCATCTTGCCTCACATAACCCACATTGGTACTGCAGTGCAACACTCTACGGTCAAACCAGCCCTCCCCAGGGACTTACAGTAGCAAGGGTGTACAGGTTGGGGAAGGTTTTTGTAGGGTAGACAGGTCTCATGTAAGGAGAATGTGTTCCACAGGATCCTGCAAAAATCAGCAGCGAATGCAAACGTTAGAAAGTGAAGCTCTCAGACAACACAAGCAGAAGGCATTTGCTGTGACTCCTAATGCTGCAGGAATGGGTTAAACTTTAACTCATTTAAATGAGCAGCTCTTCCCATGGGACAGCGGCAAATCCACGTACAGCAGCTCTCTCTGCACCTCACGATCAACCACTGATGTAGGGCAGCCAGAGAGGACAACAGAACCAGCTCCATGGACTGGTTGCCTGTCTGAGTTGGCCTCCTTCTCCCAGAGTATTGAAGCACCTTGTTCAGTAGAACATGATGAGAAAACACAGGCTGGATGTGGGTCACAAATGCACTACAGCAACAGCTTCCTGATGGGCTTTGGCCCCATCATGGAATCTCTTAAGGGAATGGGGACACAGATACACACATGGAATAGAAACCCCAGCGCCTTTCGAGGGTAGGGGCACACAGAGACTCCCCTGTTATACTGAGCTTAGCTGCATCCAGGACTCGATGAACCCAGGGCATGTCTGCTGGGCTCCTCACTGCTGTGGATGTCCCCAGCCAGTTACATCACAGCCCCTGCACCCACTCACCCCTATCCTCACCCCTTCTGAACCAAGAGAATAATTCTGTGGGCAGCTCTCCAGCAGCCTGCAAGAGACCCTGGTTCACATCATGCACTGAAAGTGCTGAGCCAACAGCTCTCTCCCCACGCAGGTTGCTGTGTGCTGCTTTAGCCAGGGTGCTGCTAAGCCATCCGTTGATACCTTCTAAACCAACGAGGACTTCTGCTGTTTCCCTTTCACGGCAAATACAGAATTTTCTCTGCCCTTTCAGTCAGAGGAGCCCAGGTTTGGCACAGCTCTTCTACCCACCAGCTCCATGACTTCTCTGTTGCTCAGTGAACAATGAAAACAACTGGGCTGCAAGAGACTGTCTTTGGCTCGTTGGAAGCAAACAGATGTACTCACTCAATTTTTCAATATTGGGCATGACCTTGCTCCCTTTCTTCATATACGACGCACGGAAACCATCCACAGAGAAGATGATCAAAGGAGGGCGAACAAAGCTGAAAGCAAAAGCAGCAGGAGTGTCAGGCAGCTTTTCAAACCCATTTTTATTTCCACTTGCTCGTGGAGACTCCAGAGAATCTGAAGTAAATTTGCTGCATATGTTATAGCCCATCATTTGTTATCCTTGCTTAGCAGAGCAGCACAAACTGAGACTCCTCATCCACATCCAGTGTTCGCTCACAGGCACTCAAAGGGCTGAGCTCCTGCATAAAATCCACCTTCCCTGAGCACCTAAGGGCACATGGCCCAAAAATCAAGGGTTTGTAGAAGGAGATGGAGAGGGAACAACACAACATGCATGAGCACCCACCCCAGCATACAGTCCTCATACAGCTAAGTCCATGTGGCACTGGAGTGAGCAGGGTGAGGCAGAGCTCATTACACACACACACACACACACACACACAAAAGATTTCAGCATTTCATGTTATTTCACTACTGGCACTGGGAGTTGGATGGAAACACCTGAGCTTTTAATGTTAGCCACCTGCTGTGGAGGGGAGCAGCCATGACCAGCACCAGGAGAAGCAGTAGCTCTTACATCCTCCAAACAATCCTCCTCAGAGCTGCAGCCCTACACAGCACCTGAGCAGATGCCTACCTTCAAGGACAGTAGTGAGTCCACTGGTTTCAGAACTTCCTCAACATTATTCATAGAATAAAATCAAGTCTGTAGCTCACTGCAGTCTGCAAATCCTTCCGTGGAGAAACACAATTCAATTTAAAAAAAAAAAAAGCCTGAGCTGTGTTCACCCACCCAGGGCTCAACCTGAACTGTATTAAAATCAGAAAAGCCTAAACCTGTTCTCTGACTGCAAAGGAGGTTGGTTGCCTTTGCTATGTAGGTAAGTGAAGAAGGCAAAGCCATCAGCAGGTGACCCAAGACCAAGAGTGCAAGTCCACACGCACCCCAGCACTCATCCAGCAGCTCAAAGGCAAAGGCATAACAATTATTACCAGCCTCATGGTATGGATGGTGCCACACAGGACAACATCCAACCCATGGTGGGGCACTGAGCCTCTGCCACAGGACCAGCACAGCGCTCAGTGGTCCAGGGCAGAGCTGGGGACCACCAGCCTCACCGTATGTGCCTGTGCACATGAAACACTTACCCCGCTGGACATTCGGGAGCCTTTATCTCTTCACAGTCATCATCCACCCAGTGGGTTTCTCCTATCAGAATAATCACATTAGAGTTTCAAGAAAAACCCAACAAACAAACTTAACCACAATCTGTGGACACAGCTACAGGTTTCTCAGACAATAAAGTCTAGCTGCAGTTATGGGCTGCCTTGTCACAGCTCCCATGAGAAAGGAGCAGGTCTTTGCACAAAGATGAATGAAAGAGCTGGTTGTATTCTACTCATTGAGGCCACCCGGACTAGCACTCCTAGAAGTAGCTGAAAATTGGGGTTTGGAGTGTCCTGTTGGCTGCAGGAGACAGCAGTAACACTGCAGGCACAGGGGCCATCTATTGCTTCTCATCATTTTCCTCTGTCATCTGTCAAAAGCAGGTAGTGCTGCTGCTTCTGGCTGTGAATCCCCACCCTCCTCCACACCAGCTCTGCTGACTCCGTGAGCTGATTCAGCTGGCAAAAGGCACAAACCAAAACTAATTCTGGGCAAGAAAAACAACCCTAAATAGTTTCCAGCTGTTTTGTGGAGCTGATCAGCTCATGGATCAGGTGAGACTCTGACACAGCCGAAGGAAAAGCATTAATACTCTTTCCGAGCCAGATTAGCTAAAATTACTTTATGGAATCAACTATTTTCTTAAGGTTTTCACTGCTGAATGCTGACCATAGAGGAGCTCCTGACTTGCACTTTCACAGGGTCAATCGCAAAGCAAATTATTAGCTAATCAGTCTCCCTTCCTGAGCCTGGCGGCATTAGAGGAACTGCAGCTCAATTAAAATAACAAAACAAAAAGCACCATAGAAAACGATCCGAAGGAAATGTGTGTCCTGCAGCAATTCCAACTGACCATGACAGGAGCTGCAGGGACAATTTCCAAGGGGAAAAAATAACCCCTGAAAAAACACACTATCCTCTGATAGGTGAAGCAGGAATAAAGAGGAGACACTGTTCTCACTCGAGGCTCTTGCTGGAGAGCCAGGGTCACTGAGATCATTTGTTATGAGCCAATTAAACCCTAATTATGTGGGTTAACGCTGACGACGTGTAACGTCCTCTGTCTTGACCTCTGTAGGAGAGGGCTCGCAAAAAAAAGGCAGGAGCTGAGAACACACCAGCCTTGGGTTGCTTTGGGAAGGGAAGGAGCTCAGACTTGTGAAAATACAGAT
The DNA here is from genome assembly GCA_028565055.1 of Phoeniculus purpureus. Lineage (NCBI taxonomy): Eukaryota > Metazoa > Chordata > Aves > Bucerotiformes > Phoeniculidae > Phoeniculus > Phoeniculus purpureus. Next base: position 2,463,299 of record JAOXOE010000776.1, on the reverse strand, counting down.
TTCATTTGGATTCCCAGCTGCAAAACTCAGCTGAAGAAAATCCCATTCTCGGGGCACAGATGGTTGTTTCATGAGCATTTGCAGTTGGCCACAACGGTGTGGAAAAAGCTCTTTCAAGCCTCAACCCACCCAGTGAAGGGTTACAGGGCTGCCCTTCCAGCAGCATTAATGAGTGAATAAGCTAAGAACTAGCTGAGATACAACAGTGAGGACCTGTAGAGCTCATTACCACGGATTAGAAGGTCTGTTCTGGATGGAAAATATGTTACTCAAGGCAGGACATGCTCTGAAAGGTTGGGGTGGAGGAGGAAACTAAGTGTTCCCAGCCCATCCAGCCACTGCCAGTGCAGGCTGTGCTGCAGCCCCGGTGTGTCTAGCAGGTGACAGGTCCTGTCAAGAGATCTGCAAATTACAGCCCCTGTATTCTCACAATTCTTCTCCCACAAGAAACAAAGGTGTTAGGACAAGTAGTCGGAGCAAAAGCCTTTGTGGTGGGGGTGAGGAGAGGTCTTTGACACAGAGATAAGGTATCTAGGAATGCTGAGACCATCAGATAACTCTGCTTTCCCTGTTGTGCAGACAAATGCATCTGAACACAGAATTCTGCACTTCCCTTTAAAGTCCTCTCCATCCACCTGCAAGTTCTTTCTATCTACATCTGTAGAGGCAAAGGCATCACCCCTACCACCCACAAACCAGTTAGTCACCTCTGCTGGTGCTCCAAAGCCTACAGATTCATTCCTCATTCTGAGGAAATCAGAACAAGAGAACCCTTGACTCACGGGGCGGCCTTCTGTGGAGTTTGAGAAGATAAAAGGTAGGAAGGGCAAAGCTGTACCTTTGCAAACGACTTGGTAATTAGTGCAACAATCTCCTCTGCTTAAGCAGTCCTCAGAGCAGTGGCAGGCGTTGTCCTCATTCCTGGCTTCTCCGCAGCGGTCCTTGGTACATTCCCAGCCCCGAGCTAAAACGTTCACACGAAGCAAGCAAGAATCAGAGATTAGAATCAACCTCAGAAGTACTCCCTGGAGCCATCATGGCAGCATTCTCCTCCTTCAAATTGGATGTAAACTCACAGCCCCATATTAGCGATTTCTAGGGCTCTGAAGGAGGCAAGTCAGCCAGAACCAGACAGACTTCAGGGTTCTGCAAGAGCAGGAGGGCATCTCCATGCTCTCACGAGAGCTTCTGCTACCTTCAGGTGCTGTATTCCAGGCTTTCACAAGCCCTCTGCCAGAAAAAGTGGAAAGGAGGTGGCAAGAAAGGATCTTGACAAATAAACAGCGGGGGCTGAAGCACAAACTAAGCATCCAGGACTTTGTTGGGTAACCCTTTCTTTATCTCTGTGCAATCTACAAGCCCCAAGTTCGACCCATGGGAAATAAGGGAAAGTTTAAAAGAGATTGTGTGGATGCAAACTGATGCTTTAGCCCGGTCAGTTCCTTACCCAGAGAGTGAGATTCAGCGTCACCTACAGAGTTATGAGGACACGAGCTGGTCTTCAAGGAAATGCAGGGCATGGCTGCTGTAAAGCACTCCAGCTCCTCCCGACTTTATTTGGTACTGAACTATTAAGATATCATAAACACAATGATCCTTTCAAACAGCACCCTTCTGGCTCCTTTAGCAAGAAAATGCTGAATGGCAAAAGCAGAAGACACCGGTGTCATCTCTGACCACCACTCCCTGAGATGAGGATGGCTCTAAGTTAAATGCATTGAGCTAAGAAGAGTAATACAGCTCATGGCCCTCTCTGATGTTTCCCTTGCCTACGACTCATGACAAAACCCAAGGAAAATGAAGCCAGTGCTGTATTTCCAGCCCCAGGGTCCTGTGAAGTGAAGTCAAACATTTTTACCAGTGTATGTGCACACTGTATGCACCAGTATGTGCACACTGACGTCTGGAAATCGGGGCGTGAGGCAAAGGTAACAGCCCAGCCTGCCACCTGCAGCTCGATCCAAGAGGATCTGTGCTGCCTCAATGCTGCCAAGTCCTGAGGAGCCTTCACAGGTGACCACGAAGCAGCCCACAAGTGAGCATGAACAGCTCCGATCTTACTGCTTGGGAGGAAAAGGGATAACTGACACGGAGTGACCCATCTCCAGATCCTTAATTCTTAACCTGAAGGTCAGACTGCTGCCTGAACACTGATTATTGATTTAGCTGAGGATCAGGACAACTGTTTTCTATGCAGTGTGAAGAGCAGCCTGGTTTCCCTGCCCTGGAACCATGACTGAAGCCCAGCAGTAAGGAGCGACGGCTGTGCATCCCTGCTGCTCCTTGCAAGGAACCAGGGGCTGCAGGTTGGGCTGAGCAGGGTCTGCCCAGCCCAGCTGAGGATCAGGGAAAAGGAGGTGCAGATTATGGCAGGGAGCACTGGTTTGTCAGGCAGTGCCAGGTGTCAGCAGTGTGGGACAGGAGAGCCCTCGTACCTGTCTTCAAGCACAGCTCATCGAAGTCGAAGCAGCAGCTGTTGTAGCTCTTGCACAGGTTGTCACAGCGGCAGCCAGGAGGCTCTGCCTCTTGGAGTTCAAAGCATCTGTTTTTGCATGAGCCAGAGGTACTGATCCAGGGGGAATCTGACAGGACTGTGTGGAACAAGAAACAGGGCAATATCTGTCAGGCCAGCAGCGGTGGGAGCCCTGAGCCACTCTGGATGAGCAAAACCTCAGCTCTGGAGAAAGGAAGGGAGTGGGGAGAGGAGAAGGACTGCTTGGAGAAACACACGTAGAAAAAAAGGGACAAAGGAACACAAACAGAAAACTTGCTCTTTCTGGGGAGTCAAAACCAGGACTAACAAAGCAGCAGCATGCTATGATAAGGTCCTGCAAGGAACCAGCCTTGGCCTTGCTTCTGTAACAATCAAGAGATCATCAGCAGAAATGTATGAAGTCTCCAAGGCTCCCCCTTCCCCAAGCAGCAGCTTTTCCTCAGAAGCAGCCTTTGTTTGCAGAAACCAAGTGACATTTCCATGGCTGGCTGGTCAGTTTGCATAGGAAAGGTCTGCAATTAATTCACAGAACTTGGTTTGCTCTACTGGAAGGTGCCAAATCAATGTCAACAGTGAAAGGAAATTGTTAAGATGCTCTGTGAATTAATGGAGAGGTAAAGCAGGGCTCTTTGGTGGGTTTCTGCAGAGCATGGCCACCAGTCTGAACACCATCAATACTGGATTACATTTCAATGATCTATTTGTTAGGAGCAGCCCTTAGAGTCAAATGTGACAGATTCTTCTCTGCTCTTTCCCAAAGTAAATAACAGAACATTAGGGATTGGAAGGGACCTCAAAAGATCATCCAGTCCAATCCCCCTGCCACAGCAGGATCCCCTACATCCAGTCGCACAGGAACATGGCCAGGTGGGTTTTAAACATCTCCAGAGAAGGAGACTCCACAACCCCCCTGGGCAGCCTGTTCAGTAGGCAGAATACCCTGTTCCCATTAGTCATCCAAGCAGATCATACAGCTGCATGATTTGGGATATCTGTGCAATGCAAAGCAGTGGTGTTAAACCCTCCCCTCAATGGCTCAAAGTCCACCCCCCACCCCCATTTTCAGTGGCATCACGTCCATTGACGGCAGCTCAGGATTTAGCCGGCCTGAGTAAATATTAATGCCTAGCTCAGGCTGCAAGGGAGGAGTGAGAGTTATTAACACGGTGGCTTTCCTATTAACTTTTGCCCGAGGGCTGGAGAGACTTTTAAAGCAGTTTATTCATATTTCGGATGAAAGCTGAGGGAAGAACATGCCATTTTTCATTCGGGAGACAGTCACCTTATCTGTCGTGTGCTGCTGGAAGTGCTGATGCAGGGGCTCTCTCAGTAAATCACTGCAGCTCGCTCAAGTCCCAGAACTTAAAAAACCAAAACCCAGGGCTGCTGCTAGAGCTGGAGGGGTCAGCATTTAATGGGGAGCGTTGTGAAGCCCTCAGCCCCTCCTGGGACTCAAAGATATCTTTGCCTTGAGCTTGTTGCCCTGCTGAAATTTAATGAGGGTTCAGGATCTGCTCCAAAACCATCTTCATCTCCCAGGAGCAGGCTGTTACATCCAGGTACCTTGCCCTGCCCTGGAGCAAAACAGTGTCTGTGGAACCCCAGTGGGACATCTCCAGTTGGCCATGTTCCACGTTACCCTGTAATGGAGATGCTCAGGGAGTGTTTGACCCCAGTGGCCTTTTGTTTTGGCACCAGGCAGCGCAGCCCCATCGCCTTTACCCGCTGATGCCAGCCCCCTCCCAAGCGAGGTCTTCTGTCTGGTTTTATCTCCTCATTTGCCGCTCCTCGCTGCTGAAGGTGAACTGGCTGTGGTGCTTAGGATCAACCTGGTGCTGCTTCAGCCTCACAGACAGGTTAAACCAGCGAGAGAAACACTGAAATGGCTTTTTCCACTGTAGACTGGATGTGTGGAACTGGCTGCTGTTCCAAACACCTTTAGATAACTGATCCCTTTCCCACAGGGTCCAGAGGGTCTTCTGGTGATTGGTGGTTGTTTTTTATGACAATTGCTCTGCTTTTGTGGTGCAGGATAAAGAGATCTTTTCTTAGTGCTGTTTTCTCCATCTTTTCGCAGGGTGTGGCTGGGATGGACGGACCGACGGGCCCCAAGGGGAATGTGGTAAGTATTCACCTCAGTTTCTGCAGGTAGTTCAGTTATTATATAGAGAGGGAATACAAAATCACAGGATCACAGAACATTAGGGATTGGAAGGGACCTCGAAAGATCATCCAGTCTAACCCCCTGCCACAGCAGGATTCCAGAGATCCAGTAGCACAGGAACACGTCCAAGCAGGTTTTAAACATCTCCAGAGAAGGAGACTCCACAATGCCCCTGGGCAGCCCCTTGCAGGGCTCTGGCACCCTCACTGGCAAGAAGGCCCTTCTCAGACTGATGTGGAACCTCCTCTGTTCCAGCTCACACTCACTGCCCCTTATCCTGTCATTGGATGCTACTGAGCAGAGCCTGGCTCCAGCCTCCTGACACCCATCCTTCACAGATTTATCAACACTAATGAGGTCACACCTCAGGCTCCTTTTCTCCAAGCTAAAGAGACCCAGCTCCCTCAGCCTTTCCTCATGAGGGAGATGCTCCATCATCCTTGTGGCTGTGTGCTGGGCTCTCTCCAGCAGCTCTGTGTCCTTCTGGAACTGAGGGGCCTAGACCTGTCACAAGATTCCTGCTGTGGTCTCGCCAGTGCAGAGTAGAGGAGGAGGAGAACCTCTCTCGATCTGCTAACCACCCCCCTTCTGATCGACCCCAGATGTACCCTGTTCAATTAGATTTGCTAATTGCTTTTGTAGCCTGGTCTAGATTCCTGTCAGAGCCTGTGAAAAGTCACAGAGGGGATCTTCCTGCAGCAAATGGATGTTAATTTATTGTAATTTCTGATGGAATTACACAAGATTTCCCCATGAAAGATCAAACATTTTCTTTGAGATGTGTGTTGCCCTAACGAATATCAAGATACAGCAGTTTAACTCGGAGTTTAAAAGCGTCTTTGTGTCTCACACTTTGTGTTAATCTGATGAAATGGACTCCCTGCAGAAGAGCCACTGCAAAGCCAGGTAGTGTTAAAGTGCTGCTCAGCTCACAGATCACAGAACATTAGGGGCTGGAATGGACCTTGAAAGATCATCCAGTCCAATCCCCACACCACGGCAGGATCCCCTAGATTAAGTCACACAGGAACGTGGCCAGGCAGGTTTTAAACGTCTCAGGACGGAGCGAGCCCTGACGTAACTTCAGTGCAGAGAGCAGCTGTTTCCCTTTCCCAGTGGGTCTCGGTTATGGGCAGTGGGTTAGAGAGGGTGTTGGGATGCTGCGAGGTGGGGCTGGGACTGTGCATGGGGCACCGGTGTCGCTCTCTCCTTTCCTGCCCTCAGCTCTGCCTTTGTCTCCTCACAGGGTCCCCAGGGTGAGCCGGGACCACCAGGACAGCAGGGTAACCCGGGTGCTCAGGTAAGAGGGAAACTCCCTTTGCATGGGTAGAGGAAAAAGAAATGATAACTCTGAAGAGGCAGCTCCAGCAGAGCTGGGACCAGCAGTGTGGAGACTTGCTGGGAATCATAGAATGCCTGGGGTTGGAAGGGACCTTTAGAGATTATCTACTTCAGCCCCCCTGCCAGAGCAGGATCCCCTAGGACAGGCCATTTAGGAACATCCAGGTGGGATGGCCTGAAACTCTCCTGAAATTGCTCCCAGCTTCAGATCCCCCCAGTTCTCTCCTGGCTTTTGCTGCCATGATGCAAAGCCAAACCCAGGTCCTCTTCAGCTGAGCAACATCTTGGGGCTCATGTCTGACTTTCAGCATCCCATGGCCCATTCCCTCTGGAGACAGGTGGGTGATACAGATGTCCAAACCTTGCTGTTAGAGCCTTCTCCACAGCTCTCAGCACATCCCACTCCTCTGAGCATCTCCGTTTCCTTCCTGGGAACGAGCGTGGCTGCCCAGGGTGGAGCAGTGCAGCTCTCCAGAGGAGCCATGCTGTGCAGAAATGAAATTCTATCGCCTCTCACAAGACATTTGGAGGATGAATGGAGCTGGGGAAATCCCCAGCCATCACAGGCACTAGAATGATGCTCAGCTGAGGCTCTGCCAAAATGTATTTGGAAGGAACAACTTGCTCCTTAATGACCAGAGGGGTTTTTTTTGGACTTCTTTTCACAGGGTCTTCCAGGTCCACAAGGCGCCATCGGTCCCCCAGGAGAGAAAGTAAGTTTTAAGTCCTGCAGCTCTGGCTGAAGGCAGCTGTTACCATTAAAATGCATTTGCTGCTTTGGCTGCAGCTTTGCCCCAGATGCAACATCTGTTTGCGGCCGTGTCCATGAAAGTCTAATGCCTCCCGCTCCAGACGGAGACACAAGAAAGCACGGTTTCCCTCGAACTCATAATATTTACATTCATTTCCCTTCTTAAGAGAAACATTCCAAAGGCAGCTTATGGTAAAACATTAGGAGAAGGCTGAAAATTGTCTCTTTCTGTGGGCTAAGTGCCTGGAAGTCTGAGCGGGATGGTAATGGGAAGAGCCACTGGATTTGGGGCCCCTGCCTCCTCCCCACTGCCCACCCGCTCTCTCTCAGGTTTTCCACTTGTTGATGGGTGGGTGCTGGGCTCTGATCCCTCCAGGCAGCCCAGGGACCATCAGGATTTGGACCCAAGGGAACAGCTTTGCCTATGGAGCAGGGATTCTCCGGGTGTTTGCTCAGCTCCTGTTGAGCAGGGACCAGTGTGCCTTGGTGTGTGGACCGGGAGAATCACCCGCTGGGGTCGGCAGTGAGTGGGGAACTCAAATCATGGCTCATTCTCCATTGAAGGAGCAGTTCTGCCACGTAGAGGGCTCTTGCTGCTGAGTAAGACTCTCAGCAGCAGTGGTGGTGGGAGAAATCAGGTTGGAAATGATGTTCAAGCACCACCAGTTGGGGCAGTACCCCTCTTCCTTTGCTAATTAATTCCTGGTCACTTGTCAGCAGCGAATGGGCACTTTGCAGTCCAGTGAGCCCCGTGGCTTGATATCCCCCAGCTTGTCCTCAGACACACATGCGGCATCGTGTCCTCTTGGTGGAACAACAGCAGCTCAGTGCCTCCTGACCTGATGCTCTGGGGACTCTGACTGTTGCAGCTGTTGATTTTCTGTTTGTTTTTAGGGGCCGCTGGGCAAACCCGGTCTTCCTGGCATGCCTGGTGCAGATGGGCCTCCGGTAAGTTCTCTTCTGAGTCTCAGCACGCCACCAGGGCCTGACCCTGCACCCATCACCATGAGGTTCCCTCAAGGGCTTGTGAAACACATGAACCTGCAGGCTTGAGTTGAAGGCTTTGAGCTTGAGAAGCCCCATCTTTGCTCCAGACTTTGCCCAGCCTCACAGCACAGCACCAGGCTCTTCTCACCATCTCTTGGGGCTGTTCTTTCCCTTCCTTCTGCTTCTTCTCTCTTTTACAGAGGCTGGCAGCTCAGTGAGGTAGGGCTGCTCTCCTGCGTGTGTTGGTGTGCGAGGTGGTCCTCGTCTCACCCGGTGCCGCTGGGCACAGCTGCAGAGCAGTGATAAGACCAGGTTGAAATTGCCTGTCAGGGTTGTATTCTTGCAGCTCCCTCCTAATCCTACTTTAAACATCATTTGCTCCTTGCTCGAGAGATCAACCTTTAAAATCTCTGTCCTTTAAACCTGATCTCATTTTCACACAGCTCAGAGGCACCAGGTTTGAAGAGTGACGAATGGGAAAGAGTCCCAGTCCCCCGATGCAAATGGAAAAGTAAAACTCAAGTTGATTTCCCACCCTGGGATTGTCATCCCTGCAGAGGAACGTGGGTACTGCTGTTAGCTGAGTCAACAGAGCCGCAAAAGCAAAGCCCAGAGCATCTCTAAAGCTGTAGCTTTCGATGTGAAAGTCCTGCAGCAGCCTCTGGGGAGGTTCGGCTGGAGAAAAGGCCAGGTCCATCTTTATGCAGTGATGGCTGTGCCAGCCCTGCCCGCTGAGCACTCGTGGGGCCGCGTGGGCACAGGCTCGTTGGTACAGGCAGCCCTGTAGCTTGCAGACAGTCTGCTGGTTTGTAGCACCAGGGGAGATTTAGATTGGACATCAGGAAAAATCTCTTCTCTGACAGTGGTCAGGGGTTGGAACAGGCTGCTCAGGGAGGGAGGCAGTTGCCATCCCTGGAGGGATCATAGAACAAGTAGCTTTGGCCCTGGGGAATGGAGTTCAGTGGGCAGGATGGGATAGGCTTGATGATGGACTGGGAGATCTCGATCTCTTCCAACCTTAATAGTTCCATGATTCTACAATACAGGTTGCTCTTTCCAAGGACTAAACCTTGTTGCTGCTCTCTGTATAGAAACTGGTCGTGGAAGACATCTGAAAATCCCTGAGGGCCTGCAGCAGCTCGCTGCCAAAGCCACGCGAGTTGCTCATCAATTTTTGATCTCTTGCAGCAGTAATGGAGACGGGCAGCTTGAAAACGGTGATGATTTAGTGCAGAGCAGCCAAAGGCTGCTGAGATTTTGCTGCACTTCTATTTCACCACCCCTGGAGTGCAGAGAGCTCTCAGGAGTGGAGCACAGTTGTATGGTTGTACGACCAGCTTTGTGCTCTGATGCTCCTGGTGCCACTCAAACCCACAGAACAAACTCAGACTGTGTTTTCTCCTAATTTTTGTTGATGTGAAAATGGCAGCTGTCAGTTGGTTTCTATATTAAACCAGCTGGTTGTATGAAATCTGGCTGCTCTGACAGTCCTGTTCTGAAGACTAGTGATGAAAAATACTCCCGTGATTTTCCCTTCGTTGCTGGAAAGTCGTTTGTGTGTATCCAGAGTACATAAGTAAAGAAATCATTGAGTGCAGAAGGTCTTGGTGACTTTAGAGCAGCTGGAGGTGCTTTCATCGTCCTTCTAAAATGAAAACTCCCTGGGTGGGCTGTCAGTGCCCTTGTGTAGGGGCTTTTTGCTTTATCACAGGATCACAGAACATTAGGGATTGGAAGGGACCTCAAAAGACCATCCAGTCCAGTCTCCCTGCCACAGCAGAATCCACTAGATTCAGTCACACAGGAACGTGTCCCAGCGGGTTTTAAGCATATCCAGAGAAAGAGACTCCACAACCCCCTGGGCAGCCCCTTCCAGGGCTCTGTCACCCTCACTGGGAAGAAGGTCCTTCTCGAATGGATGTGGATCCTTCTCTGTTCCAGCTCACACCCAGTGCCCCTTGTCCTATCATTAGATGCCCCAGAGCAGAGCCGGGCTCCATCCTCCTGACACCCACCCTTCACATATTGATCAACATTCATAGGGGTCACCCCTCAGGCTCCTTTTTTCCAAGCTCAAGACACCCAGCTCCCTCAGCCTTTCCTCATCAGGGAGGTGTTCTGCTCCCTTCGTCATCTCTGTGGCTCTGCGCTGGACTCTCCCCAGCAGTTCTGGGAACTGAGGGGCCCAGAACTGGTCACAGTATTCCAGAACATTAGGGATTGGAAGGGACCTCAAAAGATCATCTGGTCCAGTCCCCCCACCACAGACCAGACCTTGCCAACGAGGTCTTCCATCCTGGTTTCATTTTTAATCTGACAGTAGGGAAATCAACGCTAAAAACCTACATCTATGGATTCTCCTGTTTCTCACGGGTTCCCGAAGGTGTGTGTGAGGCCACCCACACTTTCCTACTCATTGCAACCCCAGCAAAAGGCTTCTAAAGGTTGTGAATGTGCTGGAAGCCCTTGAGCATTGGGTTATTCAGCATCAAATCCCAAGAGGAATGCTGGCCAGTGTCCAGCCAGCCGGCGTCTGGTGGGGCTGCAGGTTAGCTGAGTGTTTGTCATGAGATCTTGTAATGGACTCGAGGAATTAGGAAATTAATGAGAGGCTCTGACCAGTCTGGGCATCTTATGACCTTCACAAGCTAAACGCTCCGAGTTAATTTCATCTGTTTTCCTATCTGCAAAATTTATTTGCTGCTTGCTGCAGAGCCCACGGAGGTCTTCTCCTCTGCGAAGGGTGTTGTGTTATGGTTTGGGCTTCTCCTGAAAGACCACAAGTGTCAAATAACAAGTTAAAGCCCCACCAGACACCCAAATACAGGTCTTTGGGGTCTTTATCCCTTTGGGAACAGCTTGGTCTTGCAAGTTTTCTTCCATGGTGAGGGGCTACTTGTGTCAGTAAGAGCTACCAGCAGAGCAACTCTTCCACATAAATTACAGCCACCTCAGTGAACTTGTTGGCTTGTGAAGCTCTAGATGTACACTAAACCCATTTCTGTCTGTGTTCTTTTCATTACTAGGGTCATCCTGGCAAGGAAGGTCCTCCTGGAGAGAAGGGGAGTCAGGTAGGTGTCAACAAGATCTTCATCACTGCTAAGGGGAAGCGCATGGTAACTGGGTGGAGACATCTGCATGGGGCAGACTGGGAATGAGGGTCAGTGGAGGTGACAAGAAGCAAACCCTGTGGAAACTGGAAGGCTGAGAGCTCAGCTTTTGTATGCTGGAGAGTCTTTTCTGGTGTTTGGGCTGGTCTTCACTCAGCTCCTCCCAGCTTCCGTGGCAAGCAGCACCCCATAACCCTGTGAATGTGAAAACTGAAGCAGAGGTGGGAAACTTCTCTTAATCAGACACAAAGAAGTAGCCTTCATGGCATAACAACTCTGTTTGTATTCCTGGTCCCCTGGTTTTCTTCCCCTCCCCCTCAAAGTCCCTTCTTAATAATATAGTTGAGAATATTTGCTCGAAGCTCGAGTCCTTGAGTTATAGTCGTCCGTCTGTCCGGGAGATTTACCATCTGCATTCCCGCTGTGCCCCATTCGCTTGACAAACGTTGTGTTTGTCAGGAGTGTTTGATCGGAGCGCAGTCGGCTTTGATGGACGTCAGCCCGAGCCTTGTGCGGGTGCTGCACAACCTGCAGCTGCAGCCATTTGTCCGGCTGGAGTCACACGAGGCCACGACTTCACCTCTGCGAGTGTGAGAAGAATAGGACAGGGTCGGACCAGGGCTCCCTGTGCTGGGAGGTGTTTAGGAAGTGTCAGGGAGGTGAACTTGGAGTGGTGCTGGTGCTTCAGGTCACCTCTAGAGTGATGCTGGAGCTACAGGTCACTTTCACAATGATGCTGGAGCTGCAGGTCACCTCCAGAGTGATGCTGGAGCTGCAGGTCACCTCCAGAGTGATGCTGGTGCTGCAGGTCACCTCCAGGCAGCGTTCCTGGGAGGTCTGGGGTGATATTGGACCCATTGTTGGTGTCAGGCTGGAAAACAGTTGTCTCAGGCTGGGAGAAGTGGAGAAGTGTAGGTAGGAAATTGAGCAAACTGGAAGCCAAGTGGGTTCAAGAAAGGATGGGATTTATTTGCAGGTATAAGACTGTGGCAGCCAGGGTGGGGAGGAAAGGTTTTGCAGGATGTGGATGGGGCACCGGCTCTGTGGTGTCTCTGTGTATTTGCAGCTTTTGGTGCCTCAAAGGAGCTTTGTGAGAGTGTTCTCCCCCAAAGGACATCACCCTGAGGCTTGTGCCTCAGGCAAGAGCTCCACTCTGTGATTGCCATCATCACAAGCTCTGCTGCATTACTGGATGGGTCAGAAGCAGGGAGACAGCAGAACATGTTCTTCCTCTCAGAGGACAAGTTGTTGCTGTCCTTGTCTCTTGTGTTCCTCCTTTCCTATCACATGGACCTTTGCCGTTGGCTCAGCCCAGAGCACCTGCTCTGGGTGATGTTCCTGTAGCTCTCTGTGCTATTGTGAGCTATTTTCAGATGGCCACTGCCACTTCCAGCCAGTCTGGGGCAGCTAGGTGTCTGGGGTGTTTGCTTTCCACACACTCTGCTTAGAGCAGCACCTTCATGTTGATTACTGATAGGTCTTTTCCTTGTTTCCTTTTTTCACCCCAGGGTCCACCAGGTCCTCAGGGCCCCATCGGTTATCCAGGACCCCGTGGAGTCAAGGTAAGGAGGATGCAGAAAACAGTGTTCGTTGTTTGCTGAATTCAAGCTCTTCAGTGTCTGCTAGAGATGGACACTGCCAGTGAGCACAGTTCCCTACCAGGGAGCTGCTCAAGTGAGCCATTCCTGTCCACCTCAGTGAGCTACTTGAGTTAGCCTTGGTCCAGGCCGTGAGGATTACAAGTCCCAGTCACCCTCTGAGCCATCCTAGCTCTGACGAGATTTCCCTTTCAGTTCTTTGTGAGCGGGGCTCAATCCCATTCCGATCGTTTCCACTTTACAACCCCAGTAAATCTCAGCCAGAATGTGGAGCCTTTAACAAGCCTTGTTAATAAACCAAACCAGCCTGTTACTAAAACAAAGCAGCCTTTTCACGCTCCGGAGCCCAGAACCTTGTTAGATGAAGCCTGTGTGTCTCAGCAATCTGTTTTTTCACCTAATTCCAGCTCTTTCTGTGCTCCCGCTGCTGGCGGCTCTGGCATGCTGATGAGGCAGTGGTGGGTGTTGGGGGGAGTTCCCTTGTTCAGCTCTCTTTAGGCTCAGTAAGATCACAGAATCACAGAACATTAGGGGTTGGAAGGGACCTCGAAAGATCAGCCAGTCCAATCCTCCCAACACAGCAGGATCCCCTAGATCCAGTCACACAGGAAAGTGGCCACTTGGGTTTTAAATGTCTCCAGAGAAGGAGACTCCACAGCTCCCCTGGGCAGCCCCTGCCAGGGCTCTGGCACCCTCACTGGGAAGAAGGTCCTTCTCACATTGATGTGGAACCTCCT